>JASDQU010587475.1:19972-49554 GCA_032191745.1 Picea mariana | reverse complement strand
GTCAAAAGATTATTCATATTGTCTCTCTTGTGACGATCTCGCTAACTTGTTGCTCATGCGACAATCTCCCTAAATTGTCTCTCTTGCGACGATCACCCTACCTTGTCGCTTGTGCGACAATCTCCCTTTATTGTCTCTCTTGCGATGATCTCCCTACTTTGTCGCTCTTGCGACGATCCCCCTAACATGTCTCTCTTGCAACGACCTCCCTACCTTATCGCTCGTGCGAAAATCTCCCTATATTGTCACTCTTGCGATGATTTCCCTACTTTTTCACTCTGGCAACAATACCCCTTATTTGTCACTCATGTGACGGTATCTCTTATTTGTCGCTTGTGTGACAAATTCCTAGTTGTGTCCCACTTGCGACGTTGTTTCAAGTTCATCGCACTTGCCACGGCACATGAATTAACTTTTGGGAGACCCAAGATTCATCGCAATATCCATGACATAACGTCACAAGAGCGTCGAAAGAGTCGTCACAAAATCACCCAAATTTACTAGTGATGGCTACACCAACGATGACAGATCTGAAGAAACTAAGTGTATTTTCTTCTGATTCTGACGAAATTGTTCTGAATTTATACAGACGGCTGATTAGTTAATTGATGTATCTGGTTAACATCAGACCAAATATTTTCTATGTAGTGAATGCACTTAGCCAGTTTTTTAGTCAACCGAGATAGACACACTGGATTGTTGCGAAGCATGTGTTGAGATACCTAAGTGGCACATTTGGACATGGTATGAGATATACTTCCAGCATTGATATGATATGGCAGGAATATATTGAATTTGATTGGGCAGGGAGCACAGTGGAAAGAAAGAGAACCTTCGGGTGTTGCTTCACTTTGGGATCTTCCATGGTTTCCTGGTGTAGCAAGAAATGGACTTATGTGGCTTTGAGCACAATAGAAGAAGAGTACATTGCATTAAGTATGTTAGTTCATGAAGCAGTGTGGCTTTGCAAGATCCTTGCAGATTTATCTGAACATGTGCTTGATTCCACCATTATTCATTATGGTAACCAAAGTTGTGTGAAGATCTCAGATAATCCAGTGTTTCATGACAAATCGAACCACATTGAGATCAAGTACCATTACATCCGAGACATGGTGCAGAGAAAGGAAGCATTGGTGTTGTGTGTTCCTACTAATGAGTAGGTTGTTGATATTCTTACCAAACCAGGATGAAGTTCAAGTACTTATGTGACAAACTTGGTGTGGCAGAGAATGCCTCCCTCGTCGAGAGGGAGTGTTTATGTTTTCAACTTCCTGAGACATTCTCTAGATCGTACTCCCTTGTAACTGATTTTAGTTGATCTGTGATGAAACTTATCCGAGAAGGGATAAGTGTGTTTGGGCTTATAGCCCAACGTCCCTTATGGAGAGCACGTGAGGGCATGTCAAGGGAGTTGACCCTTGACATCACACACTATGAGAGTTGACCCTAGTGTTTCTAGAGGGTGTAGCCTCTAGAAGTCCACATGGGAGTGCCATGTGTGACAAACTTTCTCTAGATTGTACTCCTCAGTGAATTGAGTTGAGTTGATTTGTGAGGACACTTATTCGAGAAGGGATAAGTGGGACACTTATTCAATAATGGATAAGTGCATTTGGGATTATATCTGAATGTCCCATGTGGAGAGAACATGAGGACATGCCAAGGGATTTGACCCTTGATGTCACACACTATGGGGAGTTGATGCTAAGTGTTCCTAGAGAGAGTAGCCTCTAGAATTCCACATGGGAGTGCCATGTGTGAAAACCTTTTGCTACTATGGTGGTTGTGTGCCACTGGCGGAGACTGCGTGTCTCTGGACAGTAGTTGTGTAATACTATGGAAAATTACCTCCCTAGCTAAGAGGGAGTGTTGATGTTTCAGCATCAGGTAGAACTTCTCCTAGATTGGGTTGCAAACCAACGGAGATAGGATACATTTATCCTAAAGGTACATTTATGGTAAATGGGCCTAGACATAGTCCTTCCTTGACCATGATAAGGAATAATATGGACTTGAGGTGCTTGAAGTTTTTTTTTTCACGTGTCAGTTAGCATCACACTGACATTCACTCACAGGTGTGTACTTGTGGTGAAATATCTTGGTGTGGTCTTTGTCCTAGACATGGTGATCTGACAAGGAATGATAAAGAATCAAGATGGTATATGCTATTACATGCATACCCAGAGTGATCCTGATCTCAAAGAGAGTCAATTGGCTCAAAATGGAGAGCCTCATAAGGAGATTCTACTCAGTTCAAGTGGGAGAGAGACGTCTCCCAAGACTGACAAACAAGTGTCATGAGTCTAGGGTGAAGTTTGTATACTTCAGAGACAATCTTGGCATGATGAAAAATGTCTCCCTTGTTGAGAGGAAGCGTTGATATTTGGACAACATCGGAAGACATTCTCTTAGAATAATAATTAGTAATATGATTATTGATTATTAAATATCATATATAATAAAATAAATGATAATAATAAATAGTTATTGATTATTCAAGGGACACATCCTTTCATAGATGGTCACCATATGTTCCCTATATATGAAACACTAATCATTGTAATAATATATCGATCATATCTTATATGAAGAAAAACAACATGAATAGGTATATATAGAGATCGTGTATTCATTATTAAGGACACATGAATTGTGATGTATGGATGTATTTGGTTATTTGGAGGAGGTTATCTTATTATTTAAGGAGTTATTGTGTAACTTATCTATCTTGGAATTTTGTTCCACGCTCATAATATGTACATGGTGTGTACTTATGTTATGTTATGATATTTTAAGCATTAGGATCATTACAATGTTGGTAATGGTTATTGGCTAACATAACCACTTATTGGTTTAATGGTTAAACTAGCTAAGTCCAACTTTTTTTATCGTTTTTTCTTGCACCTAGAATTTAAAAGAGTTGGTTCCTTGTGATATTGACATCATTATGGTTAGCAATTGTGCATGCTCTAATAATCTACTCGAGTGTAGATGATTTTAAGGGATCAATCCACATGAGGAAGGACCTACACATGGGGTTGGTTCATGTGTGCTCCTTTGGCCGATTAAAACTCAAAAAATGAAAAAGAATTATTTGCCTACCAAAACTAATGTTGACCTACAATATGAGTGTATTTTTTTAATTGCTCGTATTCCTCTTATGTGGTGGTGCCTTCATCAAGAGTGAACCTGCAAATAGAAGATCAACTATGAGATCGTGCAATGTTGTATTTATTACAGTGTGTTACTTTTCATATTGAAAAAAAATTGCAAATTGTTTGTGCGTGTCACAAAATAAGACACTTTGGATGGCTACATGAGGCCATGAGATCTATTGCATATCATCGTAATATACCTATTGAGAACTCATGGTGATTGGTCTACGTTGTTTTTTATTGATATGATTTGTTGATGTTAAATAAAAAAAATTCAATCGAAAACCTCATGGAAAACCCTCTAAGTACTTCCATGTGATCCATGGATGATAAATGGGGTAAATTGTTAGCACAAATTATGACACCTAACCCCAAGGGAATCAAGAGATTTGAACCTATGACCTTCCTACTCTGAGATATTTCACGTCTAACTCCAAGACCAGTCAAGATAACCCTCAGAACTTTTATTGGTTGTAAATATATTTACACTTACTAATAATATATATTCTTTCTCTCTCGAAGTGTCTATTGTCGAAGGCAAAGAAAACCTACATTTCATTGCTTAAATGCGTTAAAGAAATCTATTTTTTATTCAATCATTCTTAAAGGCCACTTAAAGCCATAAGTTTAAAAAAATATTGTGTAAAGATCATAAGTGATCCCTTCACCAATAACTTCTCTATACTTGAATGATTGTTATGTGATGGTCATTGAATTTATTCTCACAAAAAGGATTTAAGGATAAATCAAGTTGATAAGTGAACAATGGAGATATGGCCTTGATGGAGAGTGTATAATTAGACATCTATGATAGAAGGTGAAAAAGATAAATTGGAACAAAACAAATGAGTTATTTGTGATCTTGTGAGGGTCAAAGTACAAGTTGGCATTATGTTCATTCTACCAACTCTCGTGCATATTATTATTTGGATATGCTTGTGTAGCATATGTTATTTTATCTCTTATGGGGTTTGTTTCATAGAGTCATTTTGTAAGGTCTTGTTTTTATTGATTAATGCATTGATGTTTGTGTAGATATTTAATCTAGAAGATGTTGTGAAGCATTTGTAATGTGATTTTAAAATTTATGTATTTTTGGCATAAGAACCTCCACCTCCAGGGATATGGTTGTAAGATCTGATAAAGGTATGCATATTCTTATATTCGGCTTTTTGTCTTGTTTGAAGAGTCAATGAGTGTATTTTTATATTGTTTTCTCTAATAATTATATATCCCTAATGACGAGGCTTGTTCACTTATAAATAAGTTGCCAATATTTGTTTGAATGGTCGAGATGTTGGTTGTGGACTTTGGGTGATGTGTTAAGCCTACAAAATTGTCTGACTTTATCTTGAGATACCAAGAAAATGACATAAATATTCTACATCATTTGGGGGAGAATTTGTTGTTGATAACTAGATGAAGATAGTCTGATGATGCCTAATATGAACTAATGAAGACTTTACTGAAGAGAGGTGGTGGTTTCATGACAAGCACTTGCTATGGGGCAGTGTTGAAAATATCTCTTTCTTATTGTAATTGTTGATGTAGTATATGTTCCATTGTATGTTCACATGTGCAAGAGGTGTCATTGGGTTGGATGAGGTTAATGTTGTTGACATTAACCTATTAGGGTGCTTGTTGCGGCGAAGAGGTTTCTATAGTGTGGATTATGCTTGATTGTTATGGTCAGTGAACACATGACTGTCCATTTGTTTTTGACAATATTCATGTGACTTGTGCCATCCATCTTGATTGGAACATGTGCATGTAGACCATGGACAAAGTTCAATCCCCCACAACAGAGATTGCTTGCATTATTGATATTTTGAATCAATAGGTCAAGTGTAATGGATCTACTCATTATATGCAAATTGACGAGTCTCTCTATGGCATTCCTCACCTTTGTCTTCATCCCACCACTACATCATTATAGATTTTGTTGATCGCTACAAAAAAGCATATATAGAGGAGCAAATATATGAGATTATATACACTTTTGGTTGGGCTAAATGGTACTGAGCTATATGTTGAAAAATCCCAATGCAATTGAGCTCGAATGGAAGAAACAAATACCTAGTTAAGTAATGAAAAGAAAAAAATTGAAACCAAAGGAATAAATGGACGGCAACAAATGGTTGCCACTTTTGAAAATAGTTTTGTTATAGTTAATTAGTCCATTGCATGATATATGAGTGAAGGATATGATGGAAGACCTTGATATGCAAGAGGTCTGTAAAACAAAGGGCCACCACCCATATTTATTAGCCTATTGTCATATGGATCATGTTGGTAGTGTTGAAATTTGGCGTTCACCCTTGTCCATCAGACACAAAATTCATGACAAACACATATTTTTATGACCTTTCATTTTACATTCGCACAAACTAATAGAATGTCAATTTTATGTTTACAGAAATTTATGTAATGTTAAATTTAAGTTCATATATGTCTACAGATTGTTAATTTTTCAAAATAAGAAATTAATGATTGATTTATAAGGTCCAAGGGATAAAGTCAAGAAATAAAAACACATTCTAAATATAAATGCAAATACAAACACAAGGTAAATTATAAAAGCATAACTAATATTAAAAAATATAATAGAAATTTTGTAAAACACATAAATAAACAAATGTTCCATGGGAGCGTAGTCCCTGCCAGGTTGGAATGGGAATAAATGCACGTTGAAGTACATGTGGTATCCATGCAAAGGATGAATTTGGCCACTGGATTCAAATAACATAGACCCAGCATAGTTGAATGAAAAAAAAAATAGCATTTCCGAAATAGTTTTCTTTGAAATTTATCAAATATGAAAAAGGACTAGGAAACACACACATTAAACATTCAAATATAACAAACACAATTTATTGACATATAGCATAGTTTTCTTTGAAATTTATCAAATATTAATAATGTTTGTTACATATTTCTGGAATCTATTCCATATTTCTCGAAATTTAAATGTGTTTGTCAAATAGACTGGGATTGGGGCTCTCGTGGACCATAAAAATAAATAAGTACAAGAATTAGGACTGTAGAAAGAAGAATTGTGTGACGGTAGAGAGGAAGACCTGAAAAGAAGAAATTGGAAGTTATGAGCCTTTGGTTAGAGATTTGTATTTAAAGAGGTAGAATAACTGGATTGATAAAGAAAACAATATGACATCAGTATAGACTTACTATGAAGCCGATGCGTTTTTGTTGTTGTCATCCACGGTCATTGGAATCGTGCCAACCAGTTGTTTCCCTTCCTCGATGAGGTTGTCCATTCTTCGTTGGAACCATTCTTCAATGTAGATTCTTATGGGGGCCACATTGATTTCATCCTAGATTTCTATGTCGAAAAGATCGTTTTCTAATTTCCTTAGATCCATAGAAATACTATGCAGAGCCTGTTCAATTTCTTCATTGTGTGTTGCATAGTCCAGTAGCCAGTTCTTGATCTCATATACACGATATTCAAGGATGTCGTTTTCTAAATATAACCCCTTTAAAATATCAAGTTGTTCATCGAAGGCTTCTTTGGTCATTAACAAGGATTTGAGGACTAAGTTTGGGTCTTAAACCTCGTTGGTACTTCCGGCTAAGTCTATTTGGGTCAGGATTCTGAATAATTCTTCTTTTTCGGATATGTCTTGTTCACATGATTCGACAATGAGCTAGAGGTTCTTAACTTTATTTTGCCAGCATGCTTTTAATTTTTTGATCCGCTTTGGGGAGGGGAGATACTCTTGTCTTCTTTCAGATTTGAGTTGTTGATGGCATGGTTGGAAAAAGGGGTTGGCATCTGTTCATAGAAATGTTGATCATTTTTTTAATTCATCTACAAATGTTTGTGCAAATCATTTGTTTTCTTTCGAAAAGAAGTTATATTTTGTGATGTTTCCAATGCTTCAGTAACTAGCTGCATTCTTTTCTTGATGTTATTCTCTACAAGGGCTCTACACGATGTGAGGAGGTTGGAGGATACTTTTAACTTGGATGTAGAGGTAGCAGGCATGTTTTTTGCTAAAGGACTGGAAAACTCTGGGGTAGAAATGAAAGCCTCCTCAAATTCCTTGACGCGATCTTTCAGTCTGGCATTCTTTGTTTCAATTCCTACAATGGAATCATCAAGAGCATCACCAGTTATGCACTGAAATAGGGAGATTTGGGACGACCGCATTTTCCTAAAGTTAATCTCTATACGAGATCTACCTATCTTATTTGTTACATATCTCTTTTCAATGACCATATTTTTAGATTGGCTGTCAAAAATAGCACTCTGGAATACGAAGGATTCATCTTCGTCAAAAATGTCAGTCTTAGTTATTTCCATTGTGAAACTATGGTGAATTATGTCTGTGGACGAGCCAACTTTGTGCATGTGCTCACTTTCAATTTCAAGTTGCATCTGTTCACTTTCAATTTTGGGTTCATCCGCCTGTCCTACAATGTTTTTTCTCTTCTTCAGCAGGGGAACTTTGTGAGAACTATCAATTTTTGTGCGAGGAGGGTTCTTATCTTCTCCTCCATTTGAAGATTTATGGATTGATTTCTTACTGGGGTGGGCCATTGAAGCGATGCTCTGTGATGTCATGCTCTTGGGAGTGTTGGTGGGGGACTAGACACTCTTCTCACCGGATACTTTTCCCTGTTGTCTGTACAATTCAATCGCGCTTTGCAATGTCTCTACATCGCAATCACGAGAAGAAGGATTGTTTTTGTCACCATGTCTATCTTTGGTTAGGCATCTATGGATAAAATATATGCTAAATCCAAATGCTAGTAAATGTTCTCGAAAAATCCTATTAGGGTCGAACCCTTTTAGGCTTTCATCATATGTTAGGTTCAAGTTCTTGAAATTGCCTGCGAATTCATCAATCTTGTTGACGTCTCTACACACGAAGTCGTCGAATTTCCAGGGCAGAGGAATGAACTGTTTTTTTTTCTTGTCATGGAAAAAATGCAACTAGGGGTTATATTGCCTTGCTATTTCTGTAACAAACATCTTGTTTGTGATGTGGCATGGAAGGAAATCAAGATTTTCCTTGGAGCCAAAGACCATTAGTACACTGTGATTTTCCTTTTGTTCAAGTGTCCCCTTCCTGTTCAAAAATTTGGTTTCCTGGACAAACATCCGGGGAGCATCCTTCCCTAACAATAAATCTTTGAAAACTGAGACAAATTCATTAAAAACTTCATAAAAACAATGGGAGGCCTTGTGCCTCCACAGGGCCTGGTACCAGAATGTTACTGGGTCGAATCCACAATTTATTTTCTTGGAAAGAGACAGCTTTGGAAACGGACATCAATGCACTATTGCGAATATCAAGTAGGATGACATATAAAATTTATTCGATTCTTTGAATCGTGACAGATGGGAACAAATTTCAATGGAAATTAGCGTCCCCCAATCGAAAATGAATTGCTCCTTGACTGTGAAGTACAAGATATAAATAACTATATGGGAAATGCTTCACGTGGATTCATGTCTCGTTATTCGTGTAAACAACCAATCAATTTCGCGAAATGGATTTCTAAAGGAACTTACCTGCAATTTTATGGTATCTTCAGGAAGTGTTGTCAGGTCTTCGAGGAACTCGGCTAAGATGTCCAACCCGTTATCATGTTTTTCTAGGAATTGTTTGCAGTCTTGTCCTCTAAAATTCAATGTTGGCTACGGCAATTTCAACATCTTGTGGAAGACCTGAGGTGACAAAGAAACGAGAGAATGGTCGCACAGTGGAATAATTCTTTGGCTTGAAATATATTTTTTGGTGCACTAAGAGACCACCCCCTTACAGTCAAAAACCTCAGGGATGCAGCCTGCACAAGCGATTCCAGAGGTCTAAATCACTTCGTTTTGGGCAAACCAGGATGAATAGTAAGAGTATGCCCTAGACCACTAGAAGTTATTTTCCTGGTGTTCGAAGATATTCACTGTATCTCCACAAAACCGTTGTTGACCTGCTGCAATAAGTTTACAAGAACGTTTGTTTGCTCCAGACGATGATTGAAATGAAGAGTTGGAAGGGATAATATAACATTACGCAAATCTTGGTCCAATGCATGTGAATCATAGATCTCCTCGATACTTTTGCTCATTAATGACAATTTTGACAGTTGTTGCATGATGTGTTGTTAACATTAAAGACTAGTAATTGTACACATAGAAGTGCAAACATGGAAGATACGGCAATGAGCGATTAAGCATTAGATATTTCTTGAACGGGCCAACGCGACGACCCATGCTTGAGATGAACAATCGGAAGGGACAATATAACTCTTTTTAGATCTTGGTTTAATGTGTATTAATAGGAGATCTCCTTGAGTGTTTCGCTCATTAATGATAATGTTGAAGGTTCCTGCATGGTGAGATGTTTGCACGAAAGGTTACTAATTGCATAATAATAAAGAGGTACAAAGGTCGTGGGTACGGGAAAGATCAGTTAAGGAGTGTTTAAGTATTGAAAGTGGTCGGGCGGGCTTCAAAACAAGGTTCCAAGGACCAACTGTTGGAGGTGAGGGTGCGAGGGTAAAATTGTATATCTCAGAAGTTTTTGAGTGCAATATGCATAACACCGAAGAGGCTATGATAGGACAGTCCAGAGGGCAATTTGTATATTGTGGAAGTCCGGGTAATGCTTGCAGGACATGGAAAAATGGAGGTGAAAACGTGAGCTCGCCTATCCGAGAACCTGCAATCGAAAGAGTGGCTCAAGTATGGAATAGAAAAATGGTTGGGCAGATTCCTTTTCGCTAATATATTGAAACTTGTAATATATATAACATTGCATGGAAAGATGTTTTCTGCATGTCTCTGGGAAGAAAAGAGAAAATAAGAGAAGATAAATTAATTTAAATTCGAGGAGTCGATCTTTAATTAAATTTCACTGTCTCGTCGACGCTTTTGATTTTTAATGGCGGTCTGTACAGTTGTTGCATGAACTATTAGCATTAAACCTTGGTCGGGAACAATAAACAATGCCTAAGAATTGGAGATTTTGTGAACCCTCCAACCCGAGGAATCGTGAAAGAGATTCCATGAAATGGGCGAGTATGGAAAGCCGTCAGACGGGCTTCAGAATTAGGGTGACAATGGCTCCCCAGGAGACGTGACTTCTTGAGGGTCAAATTGTACATCTCGAAACTTGAATGCAAAATTTGTAGCACGAAAGAGGGGATGATATGGGAGTCTGGCGGTCAATTTGTATATGGCAGACCCTTTCGGTCATTAATGACATGTTTAAGGTTCATGCACAATGAAGTGCTAGCATTAAAGCTTTCCAATTGCATTTCCAAAAAGAAGTAGGAAGGTGGCGGGGACAAGGAACAACAAGTAAGGAATGGATAATTATCGAAAGCAGTTGGTGACGCTTCAAAATAGGGCTATAAGATACAACCAGCAAAGGTGAGGGCCCGAGGGTCAAATTGTATCTCTCAAGAGTGTTGGCCGTAGAACGTGTAACATGGAAGAGGGCATGATGATTCATTCCTGCGAAAAAATTGTATATCACAGAACTCTGGGTACTGTTTTCTAGTCATGGAACATTGGAAACACAATCCTGAGCCCGCCAGTCTAAGAACCCACAATCGAAAAAATGGAAGGGTGGACTCGATACACAGTAAATGTACAATGTCATGGAGATACCGCTAACTTGGGGCTAATTATTGAAAGGAACAGCAGACGGTTGGGATCGTGACGAAGCATTCCAGCGGACAAATTGTATATCGTGAAACTCCAGGCACTGTTTGCAAGTTGCGGAAGATTCCAAACACAATTTTGAGGCCATCAATCGGAGAACACGCAATCAAAAAAGTGTCCAAGTATGGAATAGGGAAACATTGGCCCAGACTTGTTTTCGTTAATAAATTGAAATTTGTAATAGCTTTTCCATTACCTGGTACAGATGCCTAGTCCTCGAGACTTCTTCTTATTAATGACGATTCTTACGGTTGTTGCATAATGGAGTTTTAGTATTAAACCTTTGGTATTGCATATTTGGAAAGAAGTACGAGGATGGCCGAAACAGGAAACAGTGACTAAGAATTGGAGATTTCGTGAACCTACCAACACGAGGATCCAAAATAGGGTGACAAGGTCTCCCCAAAAGTCGTGAGGGCCCAAAGGTCAAATTGTATTTATCGGAACATTTGAATGCATAATCTGTAACACAAAAGAGGGGACGATGTCAAAATTCAGTAGTCAAATTGTATATAGCGGAGGACCGGGTGCCAATTGTTTCATACCAGTGTGTTCAGTTGTCACTAGTAAGAACATAATTAATGTATATTAGGAAGGAGGGGAAGTTAGTGGGGATGGAAGGCAACAACAGATACTTTGAAACATTTGTGAACCGTGGTAGAGTGAATCTTGCGAGTTGGAGGAGTCCGTGGTGGAATTGTAGATCACGGAATTTTTGAGTGCAATATGTATATAACAGAACAAGAAGCAGCAAAGTTCGAACGTGCCAACCCGGCAACCGCAGCCATAAAATTGGCTAAGAATGGAAAGGAACAACGGTCGGTCAGATTCATCATGTAAAGATATAGATGGATATGAAGATATGTCAGCCCGCCAACACTAGAACCCGCGATCATAGAAAGGCGACTAAGTATAAAACCAGAAAGCGATAATAGATGGGAAGAAGAAAAGGGAAAAGGGGCTAAGGATTCCATGGTGGAATTGTAGATCACGGAAGTTTTGAGTGCAAGAGGTATATCACGGAACAAGAAGAAATAGAGTTCGAAAGTGCCAACCCGGCAACCACAGCCATAAAATTGGATAAGTATGGAAAGAAAGAGTGGTTGGTCAGATTCGTCATGTGAGGATATAGATGGAGATGAAGATATGTCAACCTGTCAACATTGGAACCCACGATCATAGAAAGAAAACTAAGTATATAACTAGAAAGCGATAATACACGGGAAGAAGAAAATGGAAAAAAAGACTAAGCATCTCACAGAAGAACATCTATTGTTCGTTTATTAATGCCAATCTTTTTGAAACCCTAGTGAGTTCTCACTAGTAAAAGCATAAATTGTAGCTCACGGAAGTTCTTTGGGTGCAAGATTTATATGACGGAACAGGGGACATAAGTGTTGGATATCGCAAACCTAGGACCCGATGAAAAGAGAATTGGCTAAGTATTGAAAGGGACCGCAGTCGGTCGGGCTCATGGTGTGAAGACATAGATAAAGAGCTACCAATTTGTGAATCCAGGAGAACATGATCATATCGATGCAACTAAATATAGAACCACAAAGGGATAATAGAGGGGGAGAAAAGAGGAAAAATTAAAAGAGAGTGTTTATATTTATTCCAATAGTATTCATATTAATATATATTCATAGATTATTTCTGGTCCAAATGTAAATCATCTTCCAATTTGCAGGATCATTTTTGCAAATTTCGTTGAAATCCATAAGCAATAGAAAGGAAAAAAATGGCGGATGGCTAGGCTTGTGACGACGCATTGTATATCATGGAACTCCGGGCATTGTTTGCAAGTTGCGGAAGATTCGAAAGACAATTTTGAGGCCGTCAATCCAGGAACCCGCAATCAAAAAAGTGTCCAAGTATGGAATAGGGAAACGTTGGCCCGGACTTGTTTTCGCTAATATATTGAAATTTTTAATAGCTTTTCCATTACCTAGAAAGATATTCTTTGCATGTTTCTGGACAAGTTCTGCAGGGATGGTTAGTCCTCGAGACTTTTGCTTATTAATGACAATCTTTATGATTGTTGCATGATGGAGTTTTAGTATTAAACCTTTGGTGTTGCATATTTGGAAAGAAGTACGAAGATGGGAAGAACAGGAAACAGTGACTAGGAGTTGGAGATTTCGTGAACCCGCCAATGCGAGGATCCAAAATAGGGTGACAAGGTCTCCCCAGAAGACGTGACGCCCCGATGGTCAAATTGTATAGCTAGGAACATTTGAATGCATAATGTGTAACACAAAAGAGGGGACGATGTCGGAGCCCATTAGTCAATTTGTATATGGTGGAGGTCCAGGTGCCAATTCTTTCGTACCAGTGTGTTCAGTTGTCACTAGTAAGAGCATAGTTAATGTATATTAGGAAGGACACGAAGTTAGTTGAGATGGAAGGCAGCGATAGATACTTTGAGACATTTATGAACCCTCGTAGATTCAAGCTTGCCAGTTCGAGGAGTTCATGGTGGAATTATAGATCATGAAAGTTTTGAGTGCAATATGTATATCACGGAAGAAGCAGTCAAGTTCGTAAGCATGTATGAATCCCTCATTCCATACTTAGCCACTTTTTGGATCGCGGGTTGTCGGGCTAGCGAGCTCAAAATTGGGGCTCTATTGTTCTATGTACTACAAATAGCACCCACAGTTCCGCGATATACAAATTGACAAGTGGAATTGTGGGTTGGTTGGCTCAACGTTGCACTTCTATTGTTTTGTGTCCTCCAAACAACACTCAGAATTCCGCGATATACAAATTGATAGACAGACTCTAGGGATGGTGGGCTCAATATTGCGATTCTTTACAGATGGTGATCCCTATCAACTATCTAACATTATCTAAGAACATTATTTCCAAATACTAAATTATTAATATTAAATATTGATATTGTACAATTTAATTACATAAAATTATTGAAGGATGTTAAATCTCTTATTTAAAAAAAAAAAGTAAACAAAACAAAGTTTTTTAAAATTCTATGACTGCAAGTATAACAACGACGAATTTGAATTTTAAGGGCCTCTTGTTGATATGATAGCTCCATTGGGTTTCGCACAGTATATATTTGTTTATTTCAAATTATTCCAGGAGATTAATTTTACCAAGCTCGTCAATCAAGGAAAAGTGCTAAAACAATCCCAATTTGCAGGATGTTGTTCGGTTCGCAAATTTCGTTGAAATCACAGAAGTTTTGAGTGCAAGATGTATATAACGGAACAAGAAACAGCGGAGTTCAAAAGCACCAACCCGGCAACCGCGGCCATAAAATTGGCTAAGTATGGAAAGGAACAGTGGTCGGTCGGATTCGCCATGTGAGGATGTAGATGGAGATGAAGATATGTCAGCCCGCCAACCCTGGAACCTGCAATCATATAAAGGCGACTAAGTATATAAACAGAAAGTGATAATAGATGGGAAGAAGAAAAGGGGAAAAGAGCTAAGTATCTCACAGAAGAAAATCTATTGTTCCTTTATTAATGCCAATATTTTCGAACCCCTGGTGAGTTCTCACTAGTAAAAGCATAAATTGCAGATCACGGAATTTCTTTGGCTGCAAGACGTATATGACAGAACAGGGGACATAGGTGTTGGATACTTCATATTTATTCCAATAGTATTCATATTAGTATATATTAATAGATTATTTCTGGTTCAAATGTAAATCATCTTCCAATTTGCAGGATGTTGTTCGGTTCGCAAATTCGTTGAAAACAATAAGCAATATATATATATATATATGACGCAACATTTTTTTGCATATGCACAGATATTATCAAATAGAATAAGCTGCAAGATATGCAAGATATTTAACAGGAACATGACGTCAACACTTGATTTTCCTTGTTGTAATAGTCATTAATTCATTCTATTCACGAGACCCGAAGAATGAAAGTAGGACGGGTCCTCCAATTTCTTTCTTTAAGTATAGGGCGGGCACCACATAATTATGTCTTATGACAAATTATTCTTCCATGTAAAATGTAAGGAACGAACAAAGTAGCCTTTATTTAAATCGAAGTATTGGGCAGCAGAAAGAAAATCTTGTCGTCCATGTTTAACGACACACAAAAAAAAGGTACTAAATTAAATGAAAAGCAATACCAAAGATTTGAAAACACCATTAAAAAAAAGCGCAAACATTCTATATTCAAATAAGATGGGTTACAAAATACAGTTGATATTATTTGCCACAATGACTGGGATTTGCCTGCCACTGACCAAAAACAATATGTACAATACTGAAGCTTGTGGACAGTCTTCTTGACGATGTAATGCTTGATTCGTAAAAAAACAATGAGTTGAATATCAATTCCAGGTCTTGGACTTCATTGTTGCTGCCAACTAGATCTATCCCATCTTTTTGAATAGATTGTCTCTTCTAGATATGGCTTGCCTGCATTGGCTGGTTATTTAACATTCCATTCTTTGTTAAGTGTTAATTTCCCTCTGTCATCAAAAACTTGGGGTTTAAGGTGCCTTACTTGAAATGTTCCTGACCATTGACATCCAAGACAACTTAGAAATGTGATTCATGCCCAATTCAAAGTCGAGGGAGTCGTTTTATGTGACGTCAGCTTTGGGGGAAACAAATCTTGTTAGGCAACAAAAGCTGAGACAAAAAACAAAATATTCAAGTATGTTGTGACTACTATTCTCCATGTATTCGATCATTTGTTTGGTTGAAAAGCCTACCTGAAGATTTGTATGTTGAACTTTTTTGTTTTATTACGGTAAATTGGAAGAGACGTCCAAGCCAGCTGCAAAATGTTCCTATGTTGAAGTACATAACTTCTTCCAACAACACAAGTCCGGTAAGTGTATCAAATGCTATAGATCGCATCAGAATATATCTTTTTCCGTAGGGGTGGCAAACATGGCAGCCCACAAAAAGGTCTGGAATGTTTGGAAGTGATGCCAAATATTACTCCATGCCCGAATACACTAACAAGGAAACTATAAAATTGGATACCAATGAGCATGAGAAACTGTATGTGCATTTGAATCAACATTCTAAAATTACATAACGTTTTATGCCAAAGTTATAATAGAAATTGACAGACATCCAGTTTCTATGTCAAATAGTGTTTAGCAACCTCTAGATGCAGTAACAGACTCGACATACAATCAAATTTCGATCACTACTAATACTAATGTCAAGTGTAAGAAGTTGTGATCCCAGGTTCCAGGTAGTTTCACCTCCATGCATTCACATAGGCGGTGACCCCAGGCTCCAGATAACTTCAGCTTCGAACATTGACATTGGCGGTGGAAATGGGAATAGTGCTATTGATTGCAGTGCGACAATGCGGTGAACAAGTAGGGTTGTCATTGCCAAAGAACTTAAAATGTAGAATTTTCATACCTGCAAAGAACATCGTCTTTAGTGTTGCTTTCTCACTAAATCTGCAATGTTTCTTTGAGTCCATAAATCTTTGGATGTTGGGTTTCTTGTGCAATAATGACCTTGACATTAGGTACATGTCAGACAACTATTATCTGACATTGCAGTGTTAATGCAATTGACATAGTGGACGATGGCTCAATTGCATTGGCACAAACAATATTAATTTTGTGATTAATTAACATCCTTGAAGGACGTGAATCCCAAACAACACCTAAAACTTTTCGAACAATCATCTGTTAAAAAAATACATTGTTCTATATTTTGAAAAATAATAAATTGTATGGTTTGAACATTTTTTTTTCAAATATCGCATCAACTGCAACAGAAGAAATGAATTTTCCTGATCTAAAGTAAGGGAAACAGCAGGAATATTGACATTAGGTGGAAACAGCTCTGGAAACACACCACTACACTAAGGTCTCTTCTAAAGAATGAAATAAATTGATTACATGAAGGTGGTCATAAAAGGTGATTTTCAGAAACCAAAGCATTACCTGAACACGCGAAACTTCTTGCAGAAGGTGGTAGTATAAAGTAATCCTCAGAAAGTGTTGCAAAGTCCATAATCTAGAATTCCTTCCCATTAACTTTTTCCAGTTACATGTTGATGCAGGGATTAGAAAGTTTTGAGACCGTCGTTCCCTGGTTATATACCCACCTTCAAGTAGGAGGGGAATATTTGTGTATATAGGAGCAATCCCATCGACCTATATGAAATCAAATGTGTAAGAGTAGTAAAATAAAAAAAATGTGCAGTAGCGATAGACAATTGATTGTATGTGGAGTCTGTAACTACATCCATAGGACAATGAACAAACTTTGACAAAGAATATGGCTTTCTTTCAAGTCTGTTACCATACCCAGAAGTAGGTCAACAAATTTTTAAATAGAAACTTCTGTAATTTTAGTATATCGTTTTAACCACCCATACAGTTTCTCTTACTTGCGACGATCCAAATATATAATTTTGTTGTGAGTACATTCGTGAGTGGAGTAAGATTTCTCATTGTTTCCGAATATTATAGACCATTTTGCAAGCCACGGTAAGTGCGACTCCTCTGACGGAAGACAAATTCTTGTGTGCTCTGCAGAATTTGATACACTTGCCAAATCTGTGTTGTTGGAAGAAACTACATACTTTAACGAAGGAGCATTTTGTAGGTGACCTAAAAATCCATTCCAACTCCCAGCTAGAAAACAAATAATATCAACAAACAAATCCCCAGGCATGCCTTTCAACCAACCAAAGCATCGAATAAAGGGAGAACACCAATCAAAAGATACTTGTTTTTTTTTTCTTGTCTGAGGTTCTGTTGGCTAACAGAGTTTTTTTTTTGCTCAAATCTCACGTCACATAAAACCACTCTCTCATCTTTCAATTGGGCCTTGATGGAATCTCTAAGTTGTCTTACATGTCCATGACCAGGAACATTAGAATGAAGGCACCCTAAAGCCCAACTCTTTGATGATAGAGAGAAATGGGAATAAGTATTTAAAATCAACGTTGGAGGATGACAGTATAATGTTCTATAGATTTTGGTTTAATTCGTCTTAATGGAAGATGCCCTCGATCTTTTTGCTTATTAATGCCAATATTTTCGAATATGTGCATTGAATAGTGACTAATAGCACGTAATAACATTCCCATATCCTAGCATATTCTTAAATATGAAAACCTGTAACATATGCACAATATTAAAGAGGGACATGACGTCAAGACCTTTGTGGATCACACGTTCATATCTGGAAGCGTGGTAGTACAGTATTGCATGGTTACTATGATGATTCCTTTAAAAAACTAAAATAGCCAAAAAAAAAATTGCAAATTCAAAATGTCAATCTTTTCGCTTATTGATTCCAATCTTTTTAAATATGTACATTGAATAGTGACTAACAACACGTAATAACATTCCCATATCCGAGCATATTCTCAAATATGACAACCTGTAACATATGCACAGTATTAAATAGGGACATGATGTCAAGACCTCTATGGATGACACGCTCATGGATGGAAGCATGGTAGTACAGTATTGCACTATTACTATGATGATGCCCTTAAAAAAACTAAAATAGCCAAAAAAAAAATTGCAAATTCAAAATGCAAGCAAAAAAATTATCAGATCCCATAATATTCACCTGTTTATGCATTTTAATGGGAGATGTCCTCGAGATTCCTGCTTATTAAATCCAATATTTTCGAACCTGTCTAGTCGGTTATCACTTTTAAAAGCATAATTAATGTGCATTAGGAAGGGCGGAAGGTGGCGGGGATGGAGGGGAGCGACAAAATGATTTTAAACTTTTCGAAACCTGGGAACGCGTGAACCCGCGAAACTTTGAAGACTCGACTAAGTATGGAAAGGCAAGTCGGACAGACAGACTCATCGTAGGTAGAGGCAGGGTTGTGAGTTCGAGGATTTCGGGGTCAAATTGTAGAGCACGAAAGTTCTGGGTGCAAGATGTATACCCCGAACATGAGTTACCATACTTCGATAACACCTATCTGCGAACCCGCGTTCATAAAATTGGCTAAGTATGCAAACAAACGGGGATCAGTCAGACTCATGATGTGAATATATATATATGGATATGATGATTTGTCAGTTCGCCACACCGGGAACCCGCGAGCATAGAAATGTGACAAAGTATAGAACCAGAAACGCATAATAGAGGGTAAGAACAAAAGGGGAAAATGAGCAAGTTTAGAAGAAATTGGATAAATATGCAAATGAACAGTTGCCGGCCAGAATCGTGACATGAAGATATAGATGGAGTTGATGCTTTGTCAATTGGCCACCCCAAAAACCCGCGACTATAGAAACGTGGCAAAGTATAGAACTAGAAACGCGAACAAAAGGTAAAAACGGGAAGTTTAGAAGAGGAAAAAGAAAGGGAGAGAAGAACTTTATCGTTCAGACAACAACACGTACTCTAATAACTATGAAGCCATAGGAAGACATTAACCATGGAAAAAAAATCATCAACTATGAAATATAGTTGGAGCCCGACAAGCACTGGTTGAAGCCGTAAGAGATGCAATTTATATCGACTGCAAAATTTTGCATATTATTTTATCTTAATAGTATTTTTTGGGGAGCCAACTACAAAACAATGTAAGAACATATCCAACTGCAGATGCATCACCCAAACATTGCAAATCTTAAGCAAACAAGAGCAAGCAGCAAATAACAACCCAGTTAATAATTACCAAAAGGCCCAACTGCAGCCGCAAGACCCGAGCCCTACAAAGTTGAATCAAACAACAATAAGCAATATCCAATGAACAAAGAAGCAAGCACCAACCAGTCGGCCAGGAATGCTGGTGAAGAACAATATTGGCCAAATTCACAAGATTGTATCAAAAAATTCGGAGGATGTATTGCAACATAGTTGTTAACCAAATAGTTCACGTTGTGAGACCTGCCAGGTAAAATTCAAAGCTGGCAGGACCATCCGAAGGCTAATGTTCGACACGGAACCTACCTCCATCACAGAAACAGTGACTCATCGCAAAAGGAAATCGTATTAAAAATATGTTCTGCAAGAGGATTTCGACTCAGACATCCCCAATAGTCAAATTTTCCACCTGCAAACTGCAAATATCAAGCGAAAATAAACACAGCACCTAAACCCGCTCGTCAATGAGGAACGACATAAGGGCAGTTCCAATCGCGGTTGCAGAACCCCAAGCGTGCAAACTACAACAAGACCAATAGGAAAATAAGAACAACAACAATAGGCAAATAAGAAATCAGTGATACAAGAAGCAAGCATGAACTAGTGAACCAGCAATGTCACTGAAGAACAATATTGCCCACATTGACTGCAGAGAACATTGCATACAAAAAAAAAAATGGAAGAAAATGTATTGTAACAGCCCTGCTAAGTAAACATTTAAGACTGTGAAGCCTATTAGGTAAACATTTAAGTCTGTCAGAACTGCTTTGTAAACACTTAATAAAGAATGCAGCGTGGCAAGTCTCTTATGTACAAAAAAAACATTGATTATATAATTTTATAAAATAATAAAAAAAATTAGTAATAATAGTTCGAAGAGAAGAACCTATGTAAGTAAAAAAAAAATGTATTCAAAAGACAAACTAATATGAAGTCAAGTTATAAATAAATTGACTATCTATCTTCAAAACTTTGGATATCCAAACATTTCAAGAAAAAAACAGGGAACTAATAACAACTCAAAAAGATCGTATATGATCAAAAACTTTGGATATAATAACATATAAAACATTGCGAATAGCGAAGCCAGAAATAAGACCTCCAATCTGTTATCCAATCAAATCATGATATATAAGGTATTTTTTATTATATAAAAATCTATGTTTTTAGTTCCCTAGCTCCAACAATAGATATTATTCAAATATTTGTGGTCAAAGGACAAACTAATATGAAGTCAACGAATTATCGATCGCTATAGTCCCTCTACGCCTTCGACAGGGACTAATAAAATATAGCCAAATAAAATTGAAAGAAATAAAATTCTAAAATGAATATCCAAAATCATGATATCTCAACAAATGATAAAAATATCATTATGTTTCATAAATATGCAAAAAAATACCATAGTAAATATCAATGATTATAAATACATTTTTTAATACAATAAGTATTCATTTGCACTAATCATCTTATGAGAAAGGTTACTTCCAATTTTTAAGTAGAGAACAAGCTCGGCAATGGAGCTTTTGGATCCTAAAGTATCTCAAATTATAAATTAAGATGGATCTTTAATAAATATTGATATGTAATAAATCTATGATTTAAAATATTGACGGTTGGATGGAGCTAGGTTATAATTCATGTGCTAAGGCATTTAAATGAAGTTTTGTTTGCAAATAAAGACATATTTGTGTTATGGGAAGCAAGATGAATAATGTATTAGAATCAAAACTACGAATCATGTAGCATTACAATTGCAATGAAAAAGTAGTGATGCTCGTCATTGTAGTATTTTGACCTTCTATGTTGCAAACAACCTTCTCTTATTCTTTTTATTTCACATCAATAAAAAAAGAATTATATTAAAATGGATCGAAGCTAGGGTATGGAGAAACTGTGAGCTAGGGTTTGGCAGTCGCGGCCATAGTAGAGGATAGCATGAGCACCAAAGGGGGGGGTAAGGGAACCCCCTCATACAAACAGGTAGTGGTGGACAGGGGGAAAGGGCCAAGAGGCATAGTTTTCAAGGCATCAATGATAGGCACCTCGGGATCAAACCTAGAAAAGGATCAGGAGAGGAACCAGGCCAAAAGAGAGTGCATGGGAGAAGAAGCCAAAGAAACTCAGAGTGAGGTGCAAGACACAGCGAAGACCAAAGGGACAGAAGGGCGCAACCCGTGCAAACCCAAAACAACAATGATACCCAAGGTGATACTAGAGGATCCACAAATGCAACTCTACAGGGACCAGATGAAGACGCATGCGCTAATCTGCAAGTTCGTGGGTTTGTGGCCCATAGAAAGAACATTGCGCAACTGGATTAAATATCACTGGAAGACAAGCGGAGAAGTGGAGCTCCACCTGGGCTCAAAAGGCTTCTTCACAGCAGTACTCATGAACCTGGAGGACATGGATAGAGTCTTTGAGGGAGGGCCATACTTCCGCGCCTCAGCAAGACTGTACATGCGGCCATGGAAGGAAAATTTCTCCCCAGAAAAAGAGACTTTCAAAAAGGTGCCAATCTGGTTGAGATTTTATTCCTTACCATTAGACTATTGGTTGCCCTCTACTTTCGAAGCAATAAGAAACAAACTAGGAAAATATGTGAAGACCTCAGAAGCCACCCTAAAAGGGCGATATACATCTTACGCAAGAATCTGCATAAATATGGATGTGTCAGGAGCACTCCCAGAAGCCATAAGTCTGGAATTCAGGGATGAGGAATGGATCCAAAACATAGATTACGAACAAATCCCTTTCAGATGCAGAATATGCCATGAACATGGCCATCTGATCAGAGAATGCCCTCTTAATAAAAAACAGGAAACGAAAAACCCCAAACCACAGCAGGATGAGGATGGATTTATAAAACCGAACCCTAAAATCAGAACAAACAAAAATTAGAGTAAAACCCCAGCAGGAAATAACCTGGAGACCTAGAATAAAACGGAAGAATGGGACAAAACCAATAAAGGGGCAAAAGATGAAAAGGTTTCGGAAAAATCTCAAGAAGTCAGAGAACATGCAACAAACAAGCCCACCAATCGGCCAAGTAACAAGAAGGAATAGGGGAGTAGCGCAACACTGATGGATGGAGAAACCAGAGACAACAACAGCCCCATGCAAGAAGCAGAGGGGGATGCGGAAATGACCCCAAGCGAAGTAGGCACAGAAGATCCTGATCTCAAATACCTTATTTAAAGGGAAGAGATAGACCTCCCAAACATACTGGAGCAATGGAAAAGGCAGGGAGTAGACAACGTACCAATAGAGCAACTTGATCGCATTCAGTACCTGTTTCTCCTAAGAGAGGAAACCAAAGCTAGAGGGCTAAAGTGCACACACGGGGAGATAGGACACCTAGGAGTCAAAGACGGTGAGGGACAACCACATCTCTCACCCAAGCAGATGAGGAGGAAAAAAGGCAGGAAATCAAATAGTGTAGTCCTATAGGAGCTTGAAGCACTACTGATAAACTCGAGTAAGATCAAGAAACTCTTCCCCAACTCCCCCCCACATGTTTAAATGAAGGTTATAACTTGGAATATAAGAGGCCTAAACAGCCCAAGAAAGCAGAGAAACCTTAGAAATAGACTAAAGCAGGAACAATCGGATCTTTGTTTCATTCAAGAGACAAAATGCACTACAGAGAGAATGGAGGCAATCAGTGAACAACAATGGCGCAAGTACAAGATGGTGGCTATCAGAGGCCACCAAATGGCAGGACGTATTCTCACTTTGTGGAACCCAAAAGTACTAAGCCTAGTAGCAGCAGAAGCGACCAGGCACACCCTTACGGTTCGCATGCAAATCATTGGAAACACGGAGGTGATTCTATGCACTAATGTGTATGGGCCCCAGGTGTCAGAGGAAAAGAGAGGAATGATACGCTACCTAGAAGACCTTAAAACCAGATCCAAAAACCTCCAATGGATATTGGCAGGGGACTTCAACATCATCACGTCACTTGCAGAGAAAAAAGGAGGTACGAGAAGATTAGATAGGGATGCAGAAGAATTCTCAAAGTTCATAGACACAACGGAGATGGTAGACCTCAAAACTAATAATGGGCAGTTCACCTGAAACAATAAATGGATGAACCAGTATCAAGTAGCAACAAGAATTGACATATTCCTTGTATTAGAGTCAATCATTATGTAGTGGCTAACCTTAGATTGCAACATCCTTCCCTGGGGGGATCTAATCATTGGCCAGTGCAACTGGAAGCAGGCTTCCAAACCACACCAAAGAATAGACCCTTTAGATTTGAGAAATTCTGGATTGAACACTTGACTTTCAAGGAAAGAATCAATCAGTGGTGGCGGGAGGAGCAACCAGAGCAAGGGACAAGGATGTTCAAACTCTATAAGAAACTAAAGTACATCAAATATAAGCTCAAGGAGTGGAACAAGGACACTTTTGGGAATATAAACCAAGAGAAAAACAACATAGAAGACAAAATGAAAAAACTCCAAGAAACCTGCATATCGGAGGGCTATATGAAGGATCGGAAAAAGGAAGAGATCCAGATGACCCAGGAATGGGAAGCTCAATGCCAGCAGGAATAAACACTTTGGTGACAAAAGTCCCATATCATATGGCTAAGGGAAGGGGAGCGGAACACTAAGTTTTTTCATAGAACAACCTTTGCCAGAAGAGCCCATAACAAAATCCTGAAGATTAAGGACTAGGATGGAATAGAGAAATAATCACATAAGGGGATCAAAAATACTCTGGTAAACCACTTCCATGGGATAGCCCAGTAACCCAACCAAGATAGAATGGAGGCCATACAAAGGATAACCCAACATATCCCCCGCCTGGTCATCGAAGAACAAAATAAAAACCTAAACAAACCCATTGTTGAGGAGGAAATTGACCAAGTACTCCAGGAAATGCCCAATGGGAAAGCCCTAGGTCCATATGGCTTCACAGTGGAGTTATTCAAATCCTGCTGGGAAATTGTCAAATATGGCGTTTATAGGGTAGTGGAATACTCTAGAAGGTCAGCCTCCATTCTAAAAGCGCTAAATGCTACAATGATTACACTAATCCCCAAATAAAATGAAGCCAAAACCCCTTATCGTTACAGACCTATAGCGTTGTGCAATGTGGTTTATAAGATAATCTCCAAAGTTATAGAAAATAGATTGAAACCCCTCCTACCCACACTAGTCTCACAAGAACAGGCAGGCTTCGTGGAAGGAAGACAAATAATGGACAATATCATCCATGCCCACGAGCTTATCCACACCTTGAAGCTTAAGAAGAGAGGGGGAATGATAACACAACTGGACCTAGCCAAAGCTTATGACAAAATTAGTTGGCACTATATGGCCAAGACTTTGGAAGCCTTTGGATTCACCCAACATTGGATCAACTGGATAGTCAACCTAGTATCCAAAACAAGCTACTCGCTACTAATAAATGGAGCCCCTGCTAAACCTTTCTGCCCCACGAGAGGCATCAGACAAGGAGACCCAGTGTCCCCCTTCATGTTCATTCTTATTATGGAAGGTCTCAGTCGAAGCATAAAAAGCACAACTGCAACAGCTGACATAACAGGTATCAAATCTTTCGAAAAATTTCCCTACTTCCACACACCAACAGCTCGTGGATGACACTCTACTTCATGGCATACCCATGGTCAAGGAAGAAAAAGCCTACAAATGAATCCTAAAATATTTTGGGGAAGCCTCGGGTGAGAGATCAACCATTCCAAGTCTATGATCTTCTTCTTCAATACCAACCCTGCAATCCAGAGAAATTTGGCCAACATTTTGGGCTTTGAACGCAAAACACTCCCAACTAAGTACTTGGGCATTCCCTTGATAGACAAAGCTTACAAAATGTCACCTTGGGAAGGAATAATCAACAAGTTACAGGAGCAGGTAAAAAATTGGACGTATAGATCCCTCAACCTAGACGGAAGACTTATTCTGACCAAGTATGTTTTGCAAACAATTCCAACCTTTATGATGTTCGTTTTCCCAACCCCTAAGGGGATACTACAAAAAATAAGAACCATCCAAAGGGACTTCCCGTGGCGAGGAGTGGAAACAAAGAAAAAATGGGCCCTAGTGGCTTGGGAGAAGGTTTGTAAACCAAAAAGAAAAGGAGGCATGGGGCTACAAGACCCTCAAGTGACCAATGACGCCTACGGGGTGAAACTCTGGTGGCGCTGGGTCAAAGAAACCACTACACCATGGGAAAACCTGTGGAAGGAAAAGTATGCCCCGAACATATGTGACCAGGACAGAATCCACTTTAGAGGCACCAGGGAAGGTTCGTCCATCTAGAACCTAGCCTGGCGCAACAAATCCTGGATTCAGACACATAGCTTTTGGGAAGTAAGGAACAACAAAACAGCCAGATTCTGGGAGGACGCCTGGCAACAGGAACCTAGAATGGAGAAACCGGACAGGGAAGAACTCCAATAGGAGATGATCGCGCAGGGTAAAACCAGAGTCTACCATTACTGGAAACAAGAAACAGATCACAACAAATGGAGAATCTGGGACACTCTCACTCCACATAATAGAGACCAAACCGCAACAACAGTAAAAGAGGTGGAGGAGGAATTGGGGAGACGAAAAATTGCAGTCACGGGAGGAAATTACCAGCTTATATGGGAACAAAAAGATGGCGGGAAATTCAACCTAAAAGAAGTCTGACACTATATCGCGGACTAGGACCAATAAGACCCAATGCAACAATGGGATAAGCATTGGAACAACCCCCATTGGCCAAAAATAAAAATTTTCCAATGGTTAATACTCCACAACCGAATTCTAACTTGGGAAAACCTAAAGAAAAGGGGATTCATAGGTCCATCTAGATGTCACCTCTATCAAGACAAGGAAGAAACAATGAACCATCTCCTCTACGAATGCACCTACACAACAAAAATCTGGGACTAGGTGACAAGTATCTTCCGACAGTCCAATAGGATCCGAGGTAACATCTCTGCAACTATCAATAACTAGAAAGAGAACTACAGCGAAAACGAAGAGGTGAATCTCTGTTGGACCCTCATCCCGGGAATGATCATATGGGCAATATGGAAGGAAAGGAACCGGCGTATCTTCAAGAACAAAAGCTGGCCAGAAGGGAAGATCAAGGAAACAATAATCTCCATGACAAGAGAAACGGTGATGAGTTGCAACTGCAAGACAGGAAGAGTGCAACTCACAGACCAAGACTCTCGAATCCTAGAAGCCTTCCACCTGAAAGATGGATGCAACCCCAATCAGGTAAGACAACCACCGCAACTCCAAGTAGGTGAGCGGAACTGGAAACCACCACCAGTAGGCTCCCTCAAGATGAATTTCGACAGGGCGTCAAAAGGAAACCTGGGACGGACCATCAGGGACAATGAAAAAAATATCATTCAACTGTACACTGGGAGTCTGGGAAACTCAACCAACAACGTCGCAGAATTCGGAGCCCTGGAGACCGGCCTCGAGATTCTAAGCTAGGAAAGGATGACAAACACCATAGTGGAAGGATATTCCACGTTGGTTATCAACATAGTCAGGAGACTCCAAAACAGTACCAGAATGGGAAAAATTCATAGGCACTGGCGCTTGGCACACTCCCTACAAAAAATTCAGGAGCACTTGCAGAAGGGGATCACAGTGGAGTTGTGTTAGGTACGTAGGTCTGCAAATGGTCTAGCGGACAGAATCGCTAACGAGGGGGTCGACAAGGAAGGACCAGAACTAGACACTATCTGGAGTAACATCCCGAATGGTTAGTTCCAAACAGACTACACCCAAGTAGTGACAAAAGATTGTGATGGTAGTCGAAGTACAGACGACCACATCGAGGATGGAGGTGCGGGAATAACTGAAGGGCAGGTAGGATCCAGGAAGAATCTGATAGCCCACCACTCAAACATGAGTTACAATGCAGATCCAGGTCACACAACAAGAGAAGTTACAACACCACGGTCCTATCAATAGGAAGAAGTACAAGGGTTGTCCGTGGGAAAGCAGAAAAGATAATCAACATGCGGCAAAGGACGAAGGACAAAAGGGTTTTCCATGGTCGATTATGGGTACACCTCACCTAAGTATAGATACGGGGAGTGGAAATGATTTTCGTACAACAAGTAGAGCAAAGGATTGGAGCAGGGGTTACGATAGGGATCCCAAGAGAACACATACCGAATTAGTGAAAAAATACCAGAAGGTACACCTTTATGAGCAACCCATGATTTCTAGGATGAGCCCGCAGCCGGGGAAATCCCATAAGAGAAGAAACACCAGGAATAGCCACAGACCGGAGAGAAGCAATTACAAATGCCATATTAATTACAAGGAAGGGGTGAATAGGAACAGGAGAAGAACCCAAGGCAAAGACCACCATAAACAATCCGAGATGGTATGAATGAAGAAAACCCATAGCAAGAGAGGCGCCCAGGGGAAAGAACCTCTTAATAGTGCCCGGAGGATTACAAGGATGGAGCAAGCAGCCAAAGAAGCCAAGGGTACCTTTCTCACGCAGGTCGATCCAAAGGGCAAAGTGATCATCAACAGATGGGAGAGATAAATCAACACCACACGCATGGGAAAAGCCTGGAAAGAACTAATTCAGGAAGCAGACGGGATAAGGGATCCAGGGGCCACATAGCCCAGAATGACTCTCTACCACAAAATGGTGGAGGAGGCCTGGTGAAAAAAAATGTTGATAGGAAAGATGAGTGTTGACCGAAAAGAGACCAGCAGGGAGGCTATCAGGGACCACAAGAAGGTGCTCACAAAAATCTTGAGTCACCTCAGCAATCTGGAGACCAGTGCAAAAAGACTAGATGAGGACCAAAGGAGCCAGAAGGAAAAAATGGAACGAATGGCAGGCCAATTCCACCTTTACCTACACTATGTCCACTGCATGGACATCACTCCAGCAGACCGGAGCAGAACACCGGCTTGTATCAGAAAGACGCGCACGGTGGCCCAAAGGAAGGAGAACAAGGCAAGAAAGGGTGGAGACGAAAGACATCCCATCATCCTGGACTAGCGCAGTTTCAACCCCTGGTCAAGTTGTTTTCAATGTAGGAGCTACCCCTCTTTTATGGTTATGTCTTTTATGTATATGTTTTGGTTTAGTTTTTCAAACTAGTTTTCGAAGGACTAGGTCGGTTTCCCATGGTGGTGGCCCAGCCTTCCCCCTGCTATCTTAGACAACGCAATTCCAGGATCCTTGATCTGGTTTCCTTTTTGGCAGATCAAGGGATTCCCCTTTTCCTTTTTGTATCGTAACTTCTTTCAGTAATACAAGAATTCACACTCACTTACAAAAAAAAAAGAATTATATTGTATTTTTTCCCTACTTGTGGATTGAAATCTTGTTAATGTTGTTGAACTCTATCTATATCCCAAATCTTATTATTTTTATTTCACATTGATAACATTTTTTTATATATTATATTTGTTTCCCTACTTGTGGATTAAAATCTTGTTAATGTTGTTGCACTCTATCCATATGCCAGATGCAAGGCAGTCTAAATCATTAGAAATTTTTTTGTATTGTTTAGAAAAAAATCATTTTTTTCCTACTCATAGATTCAAAACTTGTTAATGTTGTTTCACCATGTGTCATCAGTCATTGGAAATTTTTCATATTGTTTGGAAGAAAACTTGTGTTATAATTTTTCCATTTAAAAACAAAGTTTAGATTTCAAAAATGTGAAATTATATTAATGTGGGAGATTGTCTTATGATTCTCTTATCAATCAATAACAACCAAACATGCCATATTAATGTCTTTCCAATAAAATAAAATGAAATAGAAAATCATGTGTATATAAGAGAGAGCGTCAAATTTAAAACAATGAGGCTACATAGTAACTAGGCAATATATACTAATGTTAGGTGCATAGAGCTATCTCAGCTCCGATCTATTAAACATCCAAGAGGATTGAAACAATATGTGAATTTTTTGGTTAAAAGATCGAGAATTAAGAATTGGAAGCTTGAACAAGTTGATCTTTGTCCAAGATTTCCATGGGCAGATTATACACACTTTTCTCTCTATATTTTTTGCATGTAATCATTTAGAATAATAAGATGCGCCTTTGAAGTTTAATTAATCCTTTATCGACCGAGGTTCTCAATATTTTATGTTTTAA
>JASDQU010587475.1:0-19872 GCA_032191745.1 Picea mariana | reverse complement strand
ACCATTCTTTTGTTTGCTACACATTATTCCCTTGTGTGTATAAAAACATTATCGGCCAAGCCCCACACATAATATGTACACTCTAACACGCCAATTACCTTGTTAACGTTGACTTGTTTTATTCCTACAAGTTGACTTATTATTATTCCTAATTTTATTTTATATTTTTCTTGAAATTCTCTATTAATATGAATTAAAAAGATATTGCGTTTTGGTAAGTTTGACTAGGAGTGGAAGTGTGGTACATTTTATAAAAGAAATTAGGTTTGCGAAGAAAAATGTGCAATCATGTACTTACTTTCATTATTTTTACTTGATCTAGATGTAGGATAAGTTTCATGTATACTTGCTGAAGAAAAACCAATATTGAAGACTTTATTTATATGAGTGTAATCATTTACTTACAGTGAGTATGGGATTAGGTGGTTTAGTTGAGTGAGTATTCTATCAATATGTGAGTGGAAGTGGTGGGAAATAAATGTCTCAATATCATGGGAATATATTTTGGTAGGGAGAAATATTTTATCATTGACTTATTTTCATTGTTTTAGTAAGTATGGGATTATTATTTTATGGGTACACGATTAGGTGGTTTAGTTGAGTGAGTATTCTATCAATATGTGAGTGGAAGTGGTGGGAAATAAATGTCTCGATATCATGGGAATATATTTTGGTGGGGAGAAATATCTTTTGCTTATTTTTTTTATAAAATATGATATTTTTTTTTTTTCTTTCTTTCTTATTAGCGTATGATTAATTATAGTAACAATGTATAGTGACAGTGAATAGGTTTGATTCTAGGGCTAGCTTAAATCACTCTAATGAGTTATTGATTTCTCATGGTTAAAAAAAAAATAATGTATATCCACCTGGTTTTAACACAAGCATTGAGGTTAAATGAGTTTTAATACAAGCATCGAGGTTGAGCATATTAGGTTTTTTGATAAAATGATATTTTATCTTTGTTTTTTATATTCAACTTACTAGTTTGATTGGGGTTGGTTGGTATTGGTTTCACCACTATGTTGTTGTGGGATTTTTTAGAGATGGGGTTAATTTTTGAGGTTTAGTTGGCCTAAATAGATTATACCATATTGAGATATGCACTCTATCATAATCTCTATATCCAAAGTGATATTCTCAATTACCCTAAAGCGTGTAAGAATGGGATCATAGAGTTCGGACTTTAAAGAGTTTGGATTTTCATTTAACATTGATTGACTATATTGTTGGCATATTCTTCACATGCTTAGTCAACTAAGGTATTGAAAGCTTTACATCAGATTCTCTATTTGATTAATGGTTTTAAAGTTATAAGAGTGGATACACAACACTTCGACCCAAGGTAGTATTCAACCCTTCCTAGAGGAACATGATCTCATAAAGATTTACATAACAATATTGAAATTTGTATTGAATAGTTACTCCAAATTCATAGATTGAGTTTGAGATTAAGGCACTTTAAACATCATTAAAACTCAATTTTTCTTGTGTTGGGAGCTTGATCATGGAAGTAGCTAATAGGTTAGGTTAAATAGTATTAGGTTCTATGTTTTGCCCCACTAGTGACAACAACGACTGTGAGGTATTTGTTTGGTCACAAATCAATCTCCATGCATGATAAGCACCTCATACCTTTTGCATATGTGACCAACTTGCCTATGAAATGAATGAATTATTGTCCTCATGGTTGTTGTATGAATAATGAGTGCATGATTAGTGGGAATGAGGTGGTAGAATCAAGAATATTTTCACACCAAAATTCTGTGGCTATTAAATATGATGACTTCTTGGAAATTAATTTCAACACCACTCCTTATTATTGCTATGTTGACTTCATTGCAATGCTTAGATTAAATTTAACTACTCAAAATTTATGTTGTCTCTCCTTTCCATTTTTGTCAACAATGTTGCAAATGGATGGATGTTGTCATGCAATTATACCCTACTATCTCTTCATTGGGAGTGAGTATATTATGTATTTTTTTTAATATTCCATAATGTCATTATGGAATAATGTTGATAATTTGTGGACTCATTTTAAACTTATATTTTCTTGTTAGAGTTGTCAAGGGTTTCTTATTTCATACTATATTATGGTTCAAGCAATGAACATTCTTCAGGGTAGATGCTAGTGCCATGTACACGCTATTCTATTCACATGAATGGATTTAATTTGATTTGATGGATCATGTCTCCAAATTTGAGTACCATTTTGCATACCTACATTTAATAATATTAACAATGCACAAGGAGGAAGCAATGGCAATTGGCAAGGTCAATATGGTTAATTTGAGTACCATTTTGCATACCTACATTTAATAATATTAACAATGCACAAGGAGGAAGTAATGGCAATTGGCAAGGTCAATATGGTCACTATAGCAGGGCACTTGAGAAGTGTGAGGCTCTTCATGCTCATTATTCCAAGAGTCAATGCAACAGTGTAACATAAATCCCCACAATTTTGTTTTACAAATTACAATCAATTTTTTATTATTATTTACATTAATGGAAAATATATGATATGTGAATGAAGGAAGGATGTGCAAGACACATGTTGAAATAAATAAATGTGCATTTGTAAAACATGTGTTGTTGATACTTACACAAAAAAATCGATCTCCATGCACGACAAGCACCTCATACCTTGTGCATATGTGGCCAAATTTCCTATGAAATGAATGAATTGTTGTCCTCATTATTGTTGCATGAATAATGAGTGAAGGATTAATGGGAATGAGGTGGTAGAAGCAAAAATATTCACACACTGAAATTTTGTGGATGTTGAATTTGATTACTTCTTTGAAATTAATTCTAACACAATTACATGTTATCATTTTGTTTCTTTCATTGTAATGATTAGAATAAATTTAACTATTTTTCGGAAATTTTGTTGTCTCTCCTTTCCATTTATGTCAATAAATTTTCATATTATGGATGATGTGGTGTTATGTAGTCATATCCTATTATTCTTTCATTGTCAGTGAGTATATTATATCCTCTCTCTTTTTTAATATTCTATTATACCATTATGAAATAATGTTGATAATTTGTGGACTTATTTTGGGTCCATATTTTATTGTTGAGAGTTGTCGGGTTTCTTCTTTCTTACTATATTATGTTTTGAGCAATGAATGTTTTTTAGGGTATATGTTAGTGTTAGGTATGCATTATTATTTTCACATGAGCAGATCTAATTTTATTTGATGGTTCATGTCTCTATATTTGAGTACCATTTTACATACATTTAATAATATTAACAATGCATAAAGAGGAAGCAGTGATGGTTGGAGAGGTCGTTATGGTCACTAGAGTAGGACACAAAAGAAGTGTGAGGTTATTCATGTACATTGTTTAAAGAGTAAACACATTATTTAGAGAGTAAATGTAACTATGCAATAAAAATCTCTACAAATGTGTTTTACCAATTGTAATTAATTATTTATTATTATCATACATTAACGAAAAATATTTGCTATGTGAATGAATGAAGTACGTGTAAAAAAAATATTGAAAGAAATAAATGCACTTTTGTGCAACACACAATGTTGTTTGGATATTCACGCACAAAAACAAATCGATCTCCATGAATGAAAAGCACCTTATACCTCTTGCATATGTGATCATCTTTCCTATAAAATGAATGAATCGTTGTCATCTTTGTTGTTGCATGAATAATGAGTGCAAGATTAGTGAGAATGAGGTGGTAGAATCAAGGATATTCGCACACTGAAATTTTGTGGTTGTTGAATATAATGACATTCTTAGAAGTTAATTCCAACACAACTCCTTATTGTCATTTTGTTTCCTTCATTGTAATGCTTATATTTAATTTAACTACTCCCCGAAAATTTTGTTATCTCGTCTTTCCATTTTTGTAAACAATTTTGCAAATTGATAGATGTTTTCATGTAGTCGTATCCTATTATTTCTTTATTGTAAGTGTATTATGCTTTGTTTTCAATATTCAATGATGCCATTATGGAACAAGGGTTGCATGGAAACACAGTCCCTGCCGATTTAGTTGGGAAATACTCACTATTATCAACAGTTGAGTAGGTAATCCACCTGAGAAAAAAAATTTACATAACTATGTGGTCTTAATGGCTTGTTGCGATGCATCCAAGGCAAATCTCTTATATCCTTTGGAATATTTTTCTCGAATCGCTTTAGCCTTTTTGTTACAGAAATCTCAGAAGAGTAAACTTTGAAGATTCGTCAGACAAGCCTTAAAGGCAACCTTCTTGAAAAAAAAATCCAAGGAATTAGAATGTTGAATTGCCTTCCTGCAAGTGACTCATCATTGATTAAATTCAGAATCCAAATTTCAGGGCAAATACGATGATTCAATTTTAAATACAAATCTCAGGGCAAATAGGATGATTCAATTTAGAATCCAAATCTCAGGGCAAATATTTCGTAACAAAAAATAAAATACCAATACCAATACCACAAAAGACCTTTAAAACAAAAGGACTTTGTGCATTGTAAGGAGGAAAAAATCTCTTTGCACTGGCAGGAGCAAGATACAAAAGCTCCATTGATATTATCACTGAAAAGACGGCAATGCATAAGACTATTCATAAAATTGTAGTTAAAATCTTGATACGATTGACAGATTAATGGAAACAACTCAGTTTTCTGTGAATGATTACAACTAATGAGGGACAAGATTAGACCATCATTATTCTGTGCATCAATTGTATAGTTTAAGAATGAATAAATCGATCCTAATTGTCATTGGTTACTGCTCTAATTGAAATTACAAACTTAAGCTCTTATCTTCAAGAGGAAGCTTATTATTCCTTCTTTAACTTCCTAGCGCTTGACCTTCTTGCGCCAATATCCATCTTGTATCTGGATAAAAATTCATCTAACTAAGTCTCCAAGTCTCCTTGATACATAACTACTAGCCAAGATTAAATCAACAATAAGTAATATTCACGTCAACGACAATTACCATCCATTGGTAATATTGACATCTAACTAAAGTTCATTAACACCAGTGATAATTGTTGAGCCTTATTAAAAATATCTCGCACATGGCTCTGCTCTCTCCAAATCACTTATGTAAGATACTTTAGGTTTGCTATTCAGAAGGAACCCATTCGACATAGTAATGAATACTAGAATCGTCACTAAAATGATGCTTCTCTATATCATTCCATAACTTAAATACATTCTTTGACTACCCAATCTCATCGTTATTATTTGAAAGCACTGAAGGATGCAGTACCATTTGATATCTCCTTCCAGCAAAGCAAGTGAATGAGTTACCCTCAAGTAGTTGCAGCCACATTTTGGTCCATTGTACCCTTAATGAGATGGAAAAGAGCGCCTGCACATGTTAATTATAGGAAAGTTATTTTCACAAAATCCAGTTCGATATGCAAACCATCATGCCTAGTAAAATCCATACCATCGATAAAGTCCCTTTTTATAAAATCCCATTGATTTGAGCCTTGAGGCCTTGAGGCCTTGGTATGCAATTTTATAAGTGAGAGAGTAGCTTGCATGGTGTAGAATTGTTGTCGAATCTGTTTGGATAATAAAATCTCTATGCTTCGTGTAGAGTCCAAATCTCTTAGTCCCTCTCTACACCTTTCATGAAATAAAAGAAGTGAATAGATTTATTACTCCTCGTAAGCATATATCTCCATTTCCCTATCTATCGACCAAGGATTTTATTCAAAGTTTTCTTGTACACAGGTTGAGTTGTTATGTCGAGTGTCACAATGATTGTGTCTCTAGGACCAGACAATTCATAAAATGCATTGTTTTTCGTGGTGGGATTTTGATTTTTTATGCATTCGGTGCCATTTTGCATGAGCTTAACCAACAAGACTTAAGATCAGGAATTCTATAGATGCAAATGTTTCTAATTCCACAATTGCAGTGGATTAATGCAGTAGACAGATGATTCCACCTCCAAGCCAGTGGGTCAAATCCTTTAAGACAATTTTTTTGTAGATATGAGGCTCCTTCATTGCGTAAGGACAAATAACCAGGGCGTGGATGCCTCTTGGAGCCAAATTATTGACGGGGATTGTTATTGTTATTACATAGGCATACATATAGTATATGTGTAGCGATAATGCTTGTATAATAGGCACTCAAATCCCAGAGTTCAAGGGATCGAAACCCATTAACTTGTAAGGTATGTAATCTTTGAAAAATGAGAGGTTGTTTGAGAGTAACTAACGCTGATTGTAGCCAGAGAAGGCCTTTCTATAAAGCAGTAACCGACGCATCCCAACATAAGAGGGATCCAGTCTGCCATTGGAGGGCTCCATCAACCCTGCAAAGAATTCAGCCTTGCGTTCCAAATCCTCTTCGTCGCCATGATTTTGCAAATTCTCAGGGTTATTTTGGGGTCTGTCCCTAATGGGGTCTTTCACCTGCTCTTCCATGCTTACATATTCATTCTGGTATGTCATGTAATTAATTATTACAGTGAGAAACTTCGAATCAGTCTCCTACACTAGATGAGAATGGCGTTCACGTCTTCTTTTTCACTTGATGACATTGTCAACAGAGGGTTGGCCTGAGAAACCTTGAAAGACCCTTTCTTTTTCAAACTATTTGAATGCTCCACATTCTTTCTTCTCAAATATGACCCAAATTCAATTATCGGTCAATTTTGTATAAAATTCCATAAAAGGTGCAACAACTTTATTGAATTCCATTGCATTTGTATTGGGGGCGTTAGAACTTCAAATATTTAGTTCATCAAACAGAAATTTGTACTGTCTTCTTGAAAACTCTGAAATCTTGATCTGGGTGTGGGAAAATAGGCATCATTATCTATTAGTTCGTGTGGGTTGCGACAAAAATATGTATTTGAGTTAAGTCGAGTAATGGCGAAGCCTAAGACATTTGGCCCAAGATTGAAAAAACTGAAGCAAATGCCACATATAACAAACATATTTTACAACAACATTTACATTATTGACTTCTCCCAAAACCAAAAGAAACAGTTGTTTTTAACTCTAGATAGTTTTAAGACCAGAACCATTACCTAGCTTGTCAATTTTGGTCCGTTCTAATAATACACCTAAAAAATATGAAGGCAAGTAAAACCTCAGTTTTTTGTTATTATGCCTTGTGAATAGATAATAATCACCTGCATCAGATCAAGCCTAATCACAACATTTCTGAGTCGGGACACATGCACGTTCATCTGTTTCGCTTGAAATACCCACGTAGAGGCCTTCTGATTATACAGGAACCAAAATAGAGGAGCAGGAAGGAGGAAAACACATATTCTGATGATAGCCTTTACATCTTCAACTTCTTCTACACTGTAGCTTAGCTTAGCAGCATCAAGCCAATGAGCAGCATTGCTCGATTCTCCTTTACAATTAACTTGTTCATCATTTACATAACCAGATTCTTTCTTCCTCAGCTTTACATCACTAACTATGAATTTTATAAAACTAGAAAAAAAACTCCCCACAACCCGTCTGTCGACATAGTCTCTCCGGCCAGACCAGAATATAGTTATAGCGAAACCCATGAGAAGCGCACGTATTCTAAAAGCGACTGCATGCGAAACATTGGCCCTCAACAGTGGCATGAAGAGCATAGATAGAAAGGCACCCACATTAGTTGCAAAGTAAAACACAGAGAAAAATATCCTCCGAAGCCTCTCTTTGGTTTGACCATCTAACATAGAGAATTCTATTTGGTCTCCTCCAAAAGATGAGACACAAGGTTTAATGCCTCCAGTGCCAACTGCTATGAGTAAAATACCCATGGCAGTGCTCCACATCGAATAGATCGAAGCTTCATGAGTTACAGGATCAGGATCTGGTATTGCAGCCATGAACATCACCTAGTTCCCCACTGCGTAGAGAAGAGATAGATACAATATCGTTCTATATTTTCCCTGCCAGATCAAAAACAAAACATACAGGCATGCATGTTAATTTATTTATCAATTTCAATATGAGGGTTATAGAATATTGGTTTTGATAGTCTACCAAGAAGGAGTCATTGATTACGGCTCCCAGCATTGGAGTGGCATAGCACGCCATTGTGAAGAGATGAAAAATATATGTTGATCAAACTTGAGAGAGACCGAGGTGCTCTGAGAGGAATAAGGTGAGGATGTCCTTGAGGCCATAGAAGGAAAATCTCTTGCAGAACTCGTTCCAGATAATGAATTTGATGGAGGGTGATACATTTGGCCCGAGATTGGAAAAATTGAAGCAAATGCCTCATATATTTTCACAGGTGCTGGAACTTCCCTTCGCCTCTGATTTCCCCGTCAACAATGAAGAGACAGAAACTGCCTTCAGATTCGTGATCAAATATCTGGAAATAGAAATCGATGGTACAGTGAAAGCGGAAGTAGTGAGAAAATTCTAATTCAAATGCTTAAACTACACGTAATGAATAGGGAGTCGGTAGTAATTGGAACCAACAAAAAAATTTAACACTGCAAGTAAAAATGCCAAAGGATAATGCAACATTGTTTGGTGGAATTCGCAGAAGAATAGGTAGTCGAATGGTTGCAATTACAAAACTCATAGGGCATACAGAGTTAGCGAAACCTCACTTCAGTCATAAATTACAAGAAACCCTCAAGCTCATAACTCGTACCTCATGCAGATTCGTATCAGCTTGATGACAATCAAGCCATGTGATTTTGGAAACGTGGACCTGGTTGATTAGTTCAAATAGCATGGAAAAGAACAGTGAGTACTTAAGTTAAGGGTGACAGTTGGAAGAAGTGTTAATTAAAGCATTGGAAGAAGTGAAGTTGGCAATAACACTTCAAACCTATGAACCAATAAAATTGTAACAAATATATATATTTTTTATTTTAAATATATGAATACAAATTTCCTAAGTTAAACATTATAATTTCTGAAAAAATTTAAAGTCAACCCTAAACTAATATCAAGTCAGCGATGAACTCATCGCTATAGTCCTTACCCTTAGCCTTCCGGCAGGGACTAATAATGTTGATAATTTCTGGAGTTATTTTGGGTTTATATTTGATTGTTGAGAGTTTTTGGTTTTCTTCTTCCCTACTATATAATGGTTTGAGCAATGGACATTATTTAGGGTAGATACAAGTGTCAAGTACATGTTATTCTATTCACTTGAACATATTTAATTTGATTTGATAGATTATGTCTCCATATTTGAATACCATTTTACAATGTGCATACACACATTTAATAATGTTAACAATTTACAAAAAGAAGCAACTACAGTTGGAGAGGTTGATGTGGTCACTAAATTAGGGTGAGGAGAAGTGTGAGCTTCTTTGTGCTTGCTATTCCAGAGTGAATGTAACTGTGTTGTAGAAATTTTTGTAAATTTGTTTTATCAATTATAATCAATTATTTATTATTATAATGTATTAATGGAAAATATGTGATATACAAATGAATGAAGGAGGTGCAAAGGAAATGTTGAAAGAAATAAATGTACATTTGTGCAACACGTGATGTTGCTTGGGTACTTACACACAAAAACAAGTCAATATCCATATATAACAAGCACCTCATACCTTGTGCATATGTGACCAACTTGCCTATGAATTAAATGAATTGTTGTCCTCGTTGATTATAGGATCAATGGGAATGAGATATGTTATCGTCTTTATACACACTTGCAAACGTGGAAAAAGTCTCAATCCACTTAATGTGTCCTTGGAGGCACAATGCCTAAGTTCAATCCCACTGTCACCTCGACTTGAACTTCTTCCGTCTAGGCTTACTCCTAGGGAAGCCAAGGGGGGTAGACCCTAGTTACTATGTGAATTATTAAATGAATTCTAGGAGTTGATTTTAGTTTGTTAAAGGTAAGGGGGAGCTAGCCTAGATGGCAAGCAACAATGCAAATGCAAATCTTTAATGAAAATCAGCCATTTCCCTAAGTCAACTATGACTAGTGCCTAAGGTTGGGCAATGGGGTCAATTAAAGTTACAACAAAAGATCTAAGTACAATTATACAAGAAATAAACAATGCTATAGGATATCAACAAGAAAGAAAGAAATTATTTTACACTTGAGATAGTTACAAAAGGAAATATACAAATAAAATATGACAATATAACTTATAAGGAAAATGACAAATTAGACAATTGCACTAAATATACAAAGGGAACTAATGAATGGTTAGATAATGAAGCATTCAACTTACACCAATTTACAAATGAAATAATTGAAACATGTCATGGATAAAGCTTATAATGAAAAAGAACAACCACTTAGATGATTTTGCAATTATACGAAGGAGAAGTTAGATCCTATACCAATGAACATGAGATATCCACAATGAAAGGCGTTGCTTGAAAAGTAAATTTGCTTGAAAGTAACTTGCTTGAAATATCAAAGTGGTTGAAAAGTGAATTGCTTTAAAATATGATTGCAAAAATTGAGAGACAAATTGCTTGAGAGTGAGATTGCAAATGTTGTGAATGTAGTGTGTAGGTTAACTTTAGTAAGTTTTAAGTCTCTCTTTGATTAGAGAGATTAGATGTGATAGATTGAATCCTAGATTATGTGACTACCCCAAATCGTTATCCTCTCAACCAAAAGGAAGAGTTGGGTGCTCAATAAGCAAGGAAAACAAGGCCTTACCCTAGATCCACATGTCAAATCCAAAGAGCAGGTGTACTCAACTCGGGGGACACCTAGTGTCGTGAGATCATCCCTGACCTAGCACCCCAAGTATCTTCCTCAAGCCTCCTTTTTGATGGTGGAAACAATAATGATTGGATGCATTATTACTAAAACCCCAACCTTTTCCCTTTATTGCCACCCAGGATCCACAAAGTGGCAGGGGGAGAGAATACGGGGCAAAAAAGGAGCACAAAAAGATTACTTTTGCAATGATTTAATATTATACAAGCCTTTCGTTATTGGAAGGATGGCTTAGGCCAATATCTTGCAAGGTGGGAAAAAATAAATAATTGAAATGCTTTGTAGTTTTCTTAGAAAATAAAATTGCAACCCCACAACAACGACACAAGTGGAGGCACAATGCCTACTGTTTTGGCCAAGGTGGGTGTGATAAAAAGAATTGAAAGACTTGAAAATAAATGAACAACCCCACAACAATGGCACAAGTGGAGGCACAATGCCTACCATTTTGGCCAAGGTGGGTGTAAAAGGAAATACAAGAAAGCAAATCTAATACTAGCCTTCAGGATTTTGCAAGGATGGCTTAGGCCACTCTCTTTGTAAGGTGTGGGCGATTAATTCTAACTATTACAATATCAGATTTTTGATGTAAATTAAGAGAAGGCACACCCAAGAGACTCTCAAGAGTGGCTTACAATGACTTAGAGGAAAAAGAAGAAGGGGGATATAATATCCCAACTTTAGAATGCATTTTGAGGGCCTTTGGGGCTCAATACCAATAGCTTTTCCTCCTTGTAGCTAAAAATCTATGTAAAAAACAGCAAGGTATATTTTATAGGAAAAGCAACAAAACCAAGAAACTTGTTAACTTAGTATTATCCCAATAAAACACCAATTTAAATGTAAATTTCTGAATATGAAAATGATACTCTTAGTGTCTATTCTATGTCATAACAATGCTTAGAAATGAAGGAAAGGAAGAGAAGAAAGTTAGATAGATTTTGGAAACTTTGAATAATTGAAAAGAGTGAGTTTTCCACTCTAAAATCACTCCTTCAACCCTCTAGTGATCCCCAAACAATTTTTCCTTTGCTACACAAGGAAACAGGGAGGTGAGAGCATCCAAAAATCTTGTAAAATACTTTGCAAACTTTATAAGAAACTACCACAAGATCAATAGCAATACTACTACTAATATCACCCAAGCAAAATACTTTGCTTGAGTATCCAAGTAAAACTTAGTGAAAGCAAAATGAAAAAATGAAATGGAAATGTATCACCTCACAAGAACACAATGAAGGCACCAAGAAGACTCCCAACACACACCATATATTCTCCAAAGCTTCATTTATTATCCACAAAATGTTGTCACAAATACTTGTAGCAAGATTTACACATGAGAGCATGAGAGAGAGAGGGAAAGAATGAGAGAAATTTTGGCATAATAGACTTGCTCCAAGAGATGATGGAGAAATGAGGAGGAGAGGGTCCAATTTATAGGAGAATATGAGGGGAGACCCCACTTGGATGAGCTCCAAGTGTCATCCATCCAAGGGGGAGGTGTCTCTTCAAGGGGGGTGCACTTTTAGGTCAAGAGAGGAGGGTGAGGGTTGAGGGGTGAGTGGGGAAGGAGGAAACCACCTTCCCCATTAATTAAAAGTGTAGTGGGGATGAATGGGGGGTAATACCAAAGTATTGGGGGGGGCCATGATGTATTTTTAATTTTTCATGAGTTATTGAGCAAAGGGGGGCGCCCCTCTTCTAAGGAGATGGTCAATGTGGGTCGTGGGATAAGCAAAGGGGGTCTTTCTAAGTGGGAAATCATTTTCCTAACTTAGGAAATGCATTTGGGACACTTTTCCCACTCTCTCTCATGACTTTAGTGACTTTTACAAAATTTGGCTATTTTAATTAAGCCAATTACATGTTGATTTTTGATCGACTTCGACTCCTCATGGACAATGGCCTAGAAAAACTTGTCCAAATGAGCTGAGACTTGGTCCAAGGGTGTAGGGGTTCATGAACCATTTGATTTGAGTACTCATACCGCTATACAAAATCTCTAAGGACCACTTTTTTACATTTTACATAAAAAATAATTAAAAATCCCCAGTTTGCGGGAAATTTAATAATTTAAAAAATCCTATCAAAACTTAATGGAATTCCACAATATTCTAGGAAATGTCTAGCATGGTCATTTACAACACTCCTAGACCTTAGTTACACCATGTGATCGATCATTAGAACGCCTTTCACCACTTTGGAGAATTATTTGTGAGTGAAAAATTCAAGGATAATTAAAATCGCAGTTGAGCAAGGTTAATTACCTGAGAAAAAAAACACTCGATGGAAGTACTTTCCTAATGATAAATTCCTAGGCAACTAGACAAAATTTACTCATGCTAGTATATTACAATATTATCCCACGCAGGGGAGCGGAAAAGCGTGCCGGGGGCAAAGTTCACCATGTTGAGAAAAAATCTTCAAAATGGTTGTACCACTAGGCACATATCTTCATGGAACATGGAGTTGACCCCTAGTCGAAATAAGTGGTCAACAAGGTGGTAGAATTAAGAATATTTAGACACCAAAGTTTTGCGGATGTTGAATATGATGACTTCTTAAAAATTAATTCCAACACCGCTCCCTATTATTGTTATGTTGCCTTCGTCATCATACTTAGATTGAATTTAACTACTCCTCAAAAATTATGTTGTCCCTCCTTTCCATTTATGTCAACAATTTTGCAAATAGATGGATGTTGTAATGCAGTTATATCTTATTATTTTTTCATTGTGAGTGAATTTACCATGTCTTTTTTTTTTTAATATTCTATAAAATGCCATTAGAAAATAATGTTGATAATTTGTGGGCTTGTTTTAGGTTTTTCTTTTCTTGTTGAGAATTCTTGGGTTTCTTCTTCTGTACTATATTATGGTTTGAGAAATTAACATACTTCGACATTGATGTTGGAATTAGGAACAAACTATTTTCTTCACATGAACATATTTAATTTGATTTCATGGATAATGTTTACATATTTGAGTACCATTTTACATACATACATTCAATAATACTAGCAATGCACAAAGAGGAAGCAATGACAATTGGAAAGGTTGTTATGGTCATTAAAGCAGAGCACATGAGAAGCGTGAGGTTCTTCATGCTCACTATTTGGAGAGTGAATGTAACCATGCAACATAAATCCCTGCAAATTTGTTTTACCAATTATAATCAATTCTTTATTATTATCACACATTAACGGAAAATATCTAATATGTAAATGAATGAATGATAAGCAAGAGAAATGTTAAGAAATAAATACGCATTTGTGCAACACATGATGTCATTTGGGTATTTATACGCAAAAACATTTTGAGGCAACAAAGGCATGATGTTGAAAGTAATAAAGGTAGATTTGTGCAAATATGATGTTTTTTTGTTTATTTACACACAAAAATATGGTGAGGCAACAAAGGCACATTTTTTTCCCAAGAAAAACCTCATGGTATCCCTAACTCTTCCCTGGAATATCAGATGGAGGTCAGCTCAACTAACAACCACATTAGCACCCGATAATCCCAAGGGACCCCACCAAATTTGAATATGACCAATGGCCTCCTTATCAACGACATGCTTTAGGTAGAATGTTCAACTGATTAAGCTAACCCTTGAGGCTCAATAAAGGCACATATGTGTTAACTACTTGCTTTTGCAAATGAGCCTATTCCACAAAGGAACAAATGACTTGGTTTTAAAGTACATGGCATACCACTACATATATGATGGTTAAATAATTGCTCTTCAAATATGTCTATTTGACAATCTTACTTTTCAGCAACAAATTAAATGTCTTTGTTTCCTTCTATGGGAGGATATCTACTTCTCAATAACATCTTTTTGCAACACTTATTTATTGGCATACCTTTGCATCTTCAAGGGAATTGCTAGTTATCATGGTTGAAATATCTACGCAATCATGTCTATATTTGGTGTGGATGTTTACGATTAATCCTAAAATGATAAAAGAAAAAAATACTTGAGAAACTTTCAAGCGCTTCCCCTCATTTTGAATATGATACCTGGTATACAGAGAATGGCATAAATTTAGTGTGCCTAATCCCATGGGAATCAAACCAAGGACTTGCACAACACGTTATATTAGTGCAACATCCTAACAACAATACAATTAGTAAACTAACTTTTAAGACTATAATAATCTTAAATATATGAATAAAATACTTGTATTTAAAAATTAATTTTTAAAACAATATCCATATTACAACATTTCTAATTATCGCCTTTAATTAATTTTTCGAAATATTAATATATTTATTTTTTCCTCCATAAATTTATTCTATTTTAAAATATTAAAAACCCAATTTTTATATTATTAAAAAATGTACTTACTAATGATGTTAGACTGAACATGGTGAAGCATTTCCTAGCATCCTTTATTAGCCAATAGCCCTTTACCCTTTTTCCAACAGGAAGATTTCTCGATTATATATATATATAATGTGTGCTCTCAACAAGAGAATTACAATTGCATCTAAGAAGAAAAGTATGATGAAATTTCTCCATTGGCGGTCTTTCAACCAGCATGGGGAAAAAGTTCATAATAGGAGGCAGTGCGGAGAAATTCATACCGAAAACTGTTAGAGGAGTCTATGAGAGGCATCGATAGGAAGAGAAAGATGCAAGAGGCTATGATCAGAGAATAAAATCCAGCTTTCGTATCAAGAAAGTCCGTTGAGGACAGTGGATTGTGATCTGGTCTTAGAGCAAGGATAGGGATAGGGGCGGGCCCTCGTGACCATCTATCCAGAGATTGTATGAGATGATTCCCACTTTTTTCTAGAGCGCTTCCTTTGAGAGATGGTCAGCAGATTTGTTGTACTCACGATGTGCATGGATGTAGCTGAGCTTCTTGAAAGTTGGTTGTAAAATTCTAATTCTATCTTTCCAAGCTAGGAGGGAGACAACTTGGAGGTCACCCTTGTTGATCAGCCACTCTATGACAATTCTGGAGTCCCCAACAACCTGGAGAACATCTATGTGGAGTCTAGAGGCCAAAATGTGTGTGGCCCAGGCACCCAAAAGTTTTGCCCTGGTGTTGGTGGCCGAGCCACAATTGAAATTCCATTTGTAAAAAATATTCTGTGAGAGTTTTATTAATCCTCCAGCTCCACTCAGACTTCCATTTGCGGTTGTTGCACCATCAAACCAACTTGTAGGGATATCTTCAAGTGTTGGTTTATGTTTGTTGCATTATAATCTTGGTTTGTTGGCATGTGTGTTAATCCAAGAATTGTAGAGACCAAGAGATTTGAAGGTTGTTGCATTTATTGATGGGATCGTATTTTCAAAAATGGTTGAGTTTCTTTCCAACCAAACAGTCCAGCAAATAATTGGGGGAAGGTGTAAGTGTTTTTGTTCATTTCGAGTCTACGATTCAAAGCAATCTGCAAGCTTGATCCCGTCCCAGGTGGAATGAAGTTTAAGAGCCAAGGCAATAATGTTCCAGACCTGTTTAAAGAAAATACAATTGATGAAGAGATGGTCGATCGATTCTGAATCGAGGTGGCAGAGGTGGCAATCAGAGATGATTTTAGGGGCTAAATTTCGCTCATGGGCTATTTTTCCATGGTGTTTCCAAAAACAAGATTCGTTATTTTAAAAATGATTCACCCAAATTCTATAGGATAAAATTATTTTACCTTAAAGATCGCAAAATTTTTATAAAAACTATATAAAATACTTAGAAATTTGAATAGTTTTTATAAAATATCGCCAAACATTTATAGTTGACATATAAAGGATTAATAATATTCGCCAAGGTTTCTACATTTTCAAAAAAAAAAAATCATCCTTGGTGGCAATAGCTTGGGCCAGTCCATCCCTTGCTCAAGAGATTATCCCATGTATTTAATTTGTATTTTATCAGCATCCAAGTAAAAAATTTTACTTTGGGCGGTATGCACCAGGACCAAAACCGGTTTTTCTAGCCTCTGAGATTTGTGAGCCAATGCTTATTTGAAATCGCTGCATATACATTTTGAGATGTGAGTTCCTGAGCGGTCGCCCCCCGACCAATGAAGGTGATCTTCTGTAGAGGTAAGATGAATTCCAAGCTATGTGAGAGCCAGACAATAGACATTCCATTCGCGGGTTGCATCAGCGGTGAGGCCAAGAGATGTGTTGGATATTCAGGAGTCAGGCAGAGCGTCCAATCTGCAGGAGCCTCGAATTTGAAAGAGGTATGAGATGTTATTTGAATGCAGGTGTGATATCAATTGTGGTGAGAGCGTGACAGAGACGTCCATCCCCAGAATGCAGTCACGACCAAGAACAATAGAGTGTCCCAAGCCTGGGTGCCAACAAAGCCAACTTGTGATTAGATTTTTAGCTTTTAGTAAAAATTTCCAAAAAAATGAGACCGTTTTGGGGGTATCTGTCTCCGCTAAGAGCCAACTTTTAACTGTATACTAACAAAAGTATTTGTCTAAGATTATAGTGTGCCAAATGCCCTTTACCCTATGTGGTGGACATACACCATATTACATGAAGTATCAACTTCATTGTAAAAACAATGACACTCCATGTAAGAAGACTTGGTTGATGGTAGGTATAAGAAGGAAAAATTATAAAAAGCTATATTCGAATCCCATCATTTTCTCTGATAAAGACAAATAAATATAACCTTCCACTTCAAAAGTATCATTCACACTTTTCAAATTTGTTGTTATTACATTTAAAACTATTTTTAATATTTGGGTTTTAATGTGATAACATTTTATATATATTCTATCATTATTGTGTTTTATGGACTTCTTTGTATATATTGTGGAATTCTTTGTATATATTGTGGACTTCTTTGTATATAGTTATTATTTATATAATATATTACAAATTATTATAATATTTATAACGAAATATATGATGTTTTATTCTCTTGTTTTAATTTAATAGTATATTAAAAATATTAGATTGTATGTTTGTCTTTGGATCAAATTTATATATTTCAAATTTATTAAAATTTTAAGATTTTGTCAAAATTATTTAACAAAATTATTTATAATAAATTTTATATTTAATAATACAATTATATTGTTTTTTATTCAATATGGATACAGCATGAGTGGGTTTAATGGTTAAGAACATGTGTTTTCTCTTAAGAGGTCATATGTTCAAATCCAGAGGAGGGTAGAGTATGTATACCTTCATAGACTTTACCAATCAAATCGCTGAGTGAAAGGAAGTCCCTTATCCCACAAACTTTATCAATCAAATCGCTGAGTGAAGGGAAGTCCCTTATCCCACAAACAAGAGGATCTCATACACCAATTTGAGATGCTGACTCGTGACCTTAAAAATAAATTATTATTATTATTATTATTAACACAATTTATAATTTTAATATTTTGTATAATAAATTTTATATCTAATAATATAATTATATTTTTTTTTATTAATATGAATACATTAACACAACTTATAATGAATTTTATATTTAATAATATAATTATATTATTTTTTTATTTGATATTAATATATTAACACAATTTATATTTTAAAATATTAAACATATTATATTATTATATACATTTTTGAAGAAAATAGAAAACCAAGACTAAGTACTTAGTATTTATAACCCAATCCCATATACATAGGAGATCACATTAACGCAAAGACCGTTTTAACCTTTCAAAATTAAGGCAACGTGCAAAGTACCAAAAAAAATATTACAATGAAAAGCATACTCACTAGTCTTTTGAATCAATGTCATTATTAATAATTATTAATATTAGTGTAGCACTAAATAATAATAATTCAATGAGTAATATTTAATTAGATATATTAATTAATTTTTGGTTTATAATTGTCGTTTCGATTAAAAGTAGTAAAACTTGTTACACTATTAAACATTTTAATTATTTTTGAAAAGCAAATACAACTTAGACTTTTCAATTTCATTTATAAAAAAAATTAAAAAATAAAATAAAATAAAAAACCCAAGTCCTTGAGAGGAAGATTATTCAAAAACTTTGAGAGGTTTTTTACCTTTTCTCTTCTTGATTATTGTCAAATTGTCATTAGCAAGAATATGTTTATTCCATGAAGTCTCAACTTCTAGGTAGAGCAATAGTTCTATGTAGTAGATTTTGATCCTTTTATAGGGTTTGTGATCTTTGACACAACATCCTTCACCTCTTGAGAGGGAACCAAGGTAGATTTCACTATAGGTTTGGAAAAGTCCACACTAAAATTTGGTTCCATCCATGGTGCTTTGGGTTGATATCCAACCTCAGAACTCAACAAACTTTGGCCAAATGTTGTTAAAACTATAAATTTGCTTGAAAGCAAGAAGACAATGTTCCTCCTCCTTGACTTTGTGAAGATATAGCTTTAAGATCGACATTGAGTTGTTGACACAAAAGCACTAGGAGGAAGGTCTTGCATTTAACAGCTTATCTTTGAAGGAGGCACCCATTCCCGAGGAAAAAATTTATGGAAACAATGTCACTATCCCCTTTAGGGTGCCAGAAGTAGCACAACAAGATCCCTGGGGGAAGACATTATCTTCCTCAAGGGTTCTTTCATACATGAAGCCTCAAAGGAATGATCATAAATGGGGTCAAGAGATTACAATTACTAAGGGAAATGTTTGACCACAAAGGGATTTTCATAGTGAAGATGAATAACATGTGATAGAAGGATTTTTTTGGATCAGAGGGTTTGAATGCGACTGATAGAATTGCAATATGCACAATCATTGCATATTTTAATTTTTTACTAGGCATGTAGGGAAGATAGTGAAAGGGATGGTATGGAGTATGACTTTGTTGCACAAAGGAGGAGAAAGGAGACCAATCAAGCAAGAATCCTCACCTCATGCTCATACTTACCTCATAACCAATCAACCATGAGCATTGATGGAGAATCCATAAGAAAGCCATGAATACATTGAGAGGTGCAATTTACAACGTAGTATGAGGTAGATGTGTAACATGGACAACACTAGGGTCTGGATATGCCAACCCAAAATAATAATAAAAAAAAAAACATGAATCCATATATATTGGTTTAGATTCATCTTAATCCATTTTTTATCAAGCTTTAAGAGAGATGAAATCCCTCAAGATGCAACTTTCCTCCAGTTTTGTACTTTAAAGGATTTGATCAACAATTTCTAAAACCCAGCTTATGGTAGATAGATATGTAATGCAAGTAATGTCGATGTTAGCATATGTTGGCACACAAAAA
>JASDQU010587474.1:23368-34125 GCA_032191745.1 Picea mariana | reverse complement strand
ATCGTCCTGTATAGAAGTAGGCTTTCAATTTGTGGGCAGGGCCTATACGGAGGGACGTATAGGGGTTTTAATGGGTGTGGCCCCCCCAGTGCACGGGTGATCCAAAAATATGCGTGCACAGGTGCACACTTGTTATCTGAATATCTGCACATTAGTGTGCCCGTAGGGGGGGAAAATACATGCATGGTATGCACGCCTGTTTGCTACACAGTTGTGCATGGGCACGCTGCTATGTAGTGGGTAGGCGCATTGTGATGTGCACCTGTGTTCATTACAAGAGAGCATGGAGGCGCCCCTGTATGGCAGACATGCGCACACGCATGCGCACCTGTGGGATGAACAAGTGTGCATGGGTTCACACCTGTGGGGTGAAAAAGCACACATATGTGTGCTATTGTGGGGTGAACAGGTGTGCATATGTGCGCACCTATGGGTTAAATAGACGCACCTTGGGGGCAAGGCTGATGGGTGAAAAAATTATCTTTTTTGGAGATTTTAATGTGTTTTATGGTCAATATGGCTAATCTAGGACTCTATTATGTGGTTGTAGGCGATCATTTGCACAATTTAGGTCCACTGGTGAGAGCGAGACTAGTCATAGCTGAGGGATGTCATGGCTATTAAGGAGCCGGAGGTTCATGCCAGTTTGGCAGCCTATGGGCTACTGAAGTTCTTCGAGTGCCCGTTGATACAGGCTTAGGAGTATCTTCTGCAGTTTTTGATTCAGATGTGGAGTCTGGATATGCATTTTTTTATGGTGCGGGGAGAGCATCTCGCCTTCACTGCAGTGGAGGATGTGTACTTTCTGATTGGGCTCCCTTTTCAAGGAATGCCCGTACCGGTGGAGCCTGTGTTACCTGGGGATGTGTAGTTAGCTACCTTCGGCCAGAGATATTGTTCGAGGGAGAACTTCATGTCAGGATCCATAGTGAGTATCATGGTGATGGATGCTTTAGTTCATCTCTGTGTAGAAGCAATGATTTTGAGGGTATATCGGTCCCTCACGACTCAGCGGATCAGTGGTGGTCATCTGAGGATTATGGGGAGGGCACTGGCAGGAGAGAATTTTTCCTGGGGCTTGATGCTGCATGCCAATATGGTAGGGTAGCTAGACAGTTGTCGGACCATGAACTCAAAGGAATTTGTCTTTGGGTCCATCTTGGTGGCCTTATTTTTGGATAGGGTGTCGATGTTGCACCCTAGATTTTTATTGGGTGCACATGGTGCAAAAGATCCGCAATTGAGGTGGTGGTCGATGATTTTGATTCAGCATGGTGGTGGTGAGGGTGGCCATTTTTTTACAGTCGAGGCTACACAGGTGTGGTGGCAGATGACGTAGATCATACTGTAGTATCCATACTGTGGGGTTGACTTTCGGGGTGATCCGGATATGGTGTTACCTCCAGGGGAGGTGTTCGACCACTGAGGTATGCTTGTGATTTTGATATGTTGATTTTTGAGATAGCATGACATGTGTATTATGTATAGATGTTGATACTATCATTTGGTTTTTTGTATGTGTAGATGTGGGACCTTGCGGGCGGGAGGTTGAGTTGATGAGAGTGTCAGCTCGTCAGGGGCCAGTGAGACCACTGGGGGGATATCCACGGGAAGGATAGAGACGTCGGCATGATTACGTTGAGGCAAGACCAGTTGGTGATGAGAGAGCAGCTAGGAGATGTCATTTTGATGACCCTAGTGCCAGGCCATCGCATGCTCCTTCGGTGGAGGCCAGGGGAGATTTTGAAGATATTCACCGCTGCTTGGAGGCAGTGCTATAGGGATTGCCTGAGGGCATGTGGTCGTGCATCCAGGATGAGGGCATATTGGAGTAGTGTGTGGGAGTGTCGTTGATGTGGCGGATAGTGGTGCAATGAGTAGCAATAGAGGGTGTTGCGATGACCAAGTGGTTACCTCCAATTCCAAAGAGACCGATAGTGGGTGGGGCACCACCGCCTGAGGGAGGGGAAAGAGGTGGTGCTCTAGAGGCACCTTGAGTGTCGCTCTATGTATGTTCGTATTTTTGTATATAGGCTGGTGAGCCCATTTTGGTGTAGTGGCACCAGTTTTGTACCGAGGTGCTTCATTGGCCTGCGGATTTTGTATATGATGTATTTTATGTGTATGTAAACATTTTGATGGCACTGTTGACCGATTTATATATATGTATGAGTATACATTTTGGGGTCTTTGTGATGTTTACATGTGTTTTTTAATGTGTTGATGATGTCTAATCTATATATGATGTGATAGGCTTGTGATGGTTTATGTGTGTGTAGATATATCTTGATGTGATATATGCCAAGCGAGTATAATGTTAGCTAGGTTATATGTAATTTGATTCAATTGTCTTGGAATATGTGTAAATGTAATGAAATCAAAATGTCGAGATAAAAGTCTAACTTGCAGGTATTTGCGAAAGAGGCAAGGATCATGGACATGGTACACGTTGTTGTGCTGGAGGATGACTAGTTGGGAGTCAAGAAAGATGCTAATGTGACAAATACGATGATGACAGGCATCGGAGAGGAGGCCAATGATGGCAGTGTACTCGACTCAGTTTTTGGTTGTTGAACCCAAACATATGCTGCTAGAGTGGAGTAGTTCATGTGAGGGGGTATAGAGGGCACAAGCTGTCGAAGCGATATTTTGTGTCCAACGGCTGGCATCATCAGTGTAATCGATGTGGTAGGCCGATGGACGAAGCATCTGTTAATAACAAAAATGATAGTTTAGACATGAGGGATATAAAGATTAAAAACACTATAAAATAAATAACCTAATGTAGAATGGCTATGCTTAGGAGTAAAATTTCTTTAAGTATAACCCGTTGAGGGGTTCTTTGAGAGAGAGGCCTTCAGGGGAAGCCATGATGTATGCGCCTTTAGTGAGGCAATGTTGGATAATGTAGGGGCCATGCCATAGTGACTCGAATTTTCCATGACTGAGGGTATCTTGAGTGATATCATAAGCAAGGATGAGGTTGCCTTCGTGAAATGAGAGAAGGTTGACATGGCGATCAAAGGTGGATTTTGACTATTTTTTAGTTGCCTCATTGTTTTGTAATGAAGATCGGCGATCTTCATCCAAGGACTCTAAGTTCAACAAACGCTTCTCCATTGGATAAGTGTCGGATAATAGCTCAATTACGGTGCGTAAGGTGGGAATTTCGCACTCGATAGGAAGAGTGGCCTCGACCCCATGGACTAGATGAAATGGTGTGAAACCGGTGGTAGTTTTCACGACCGTACGATAAACCCATAGCGTGGAAAATAACATATGATGCCAATTGGTCTTATGTTTGTTAACCGTGCACTGCAACATGGTATTGAGGACCATGTTAACTATTTTTACCTGTCTATTAGCCTAAGCGTAATATGGTGAGGAAAACTCATGGGAGAATCCCAACCGAGATGAGAGTTCGACAAAAATCTCATTCTTGAAATGTTTCCCGTGATCGAAAACTAGTTGGAATGGTACTCCAAAGCGGGATATGATGTGATTAAAGAAAAAACGTGTTGCAATGTCAGTGGTGTTGTTGAAGGTGGGCATGGCTTCAACCCATTTTTTGAAGTAATCGACTATGACAACAATGTATTTGTGTCCACTACTGGATGGGGGATTACAAGTCATGAAGTCGATGCCCCATTTACAAAAGGGGACTGTAGTAATAACTGGGTGGAGAAGAGCAGGTGGTGTTCATGCTTTGTCGGCATAAAGCTGACATTTATCGCATCACTTCATGGCATGAATGCAATCATGAAACAATGTAGGCCAAAAATAACCTACTTGGATGATTTTCTGAGCAGTGGACATTCCCGAAAGATGGCCCCCGCACGCACCACTATGGCAGTCGTTCAAGACTCTATCATCCTCATCAATAGTCAAGCATCGACGAAGTATGGTGTCAACCCCTCGCCGATATAAGATATCTCTAATGAGGATATAGTAGGGGGCCTGGTGGTGAATACAATGACGATCATCTTGTGAGAGGTGGTTATTGAACTTTTGGGTTTGGAGATAGATGAGGAGGTCATCGTACCAAGGATCATCCGAAGTGAAATAAAAGAGATGTTCATCTAGTAAGTCGGTATTGACGGGGGCACTGGTAGTATGAGAGGGGAATGCCATGATAAGTTCAACGAGGACGAGAGATTTCTTTCTATTGGGTGTTGAAAATTCAAGATCATACTCCTGAAGGATAATGATCCATCGAGAAAATTTTCCATTAATTTGCCGACGGCTGAGCAAGTATTGCATAGGGTTGGAATCTGCTATGACTTTGGTTGTGCGAAGCAGAATGTAATGGCGCAGCTTCTAGACTGCGAGGATGAATGCAATGGCTATTTTATCTTTGTGATTATACTTCAGGGGTGGCCTTGAGAGGTTTGTACTAATGTAGTAAATGACATGCTCACGATCATCATCACCGATTTGAACGAGAACTCTTGCTACTGACACAGTTGATGTTGATATGTAAAGGATATAGTCGTGATTATAGTCAGGTGAACTAATTGAAGGGGCATTAGAAAGCATCATTTTAAGATCGTCGAATGCTTTTTGGGCATGTTCATCCCATAGAAATGGGATGTCGTGGCATAGTAAGCGAAGTAAACCGTGTGCTCGAGTGGCATAGTCTGGGACAAATCGCCGTAGAAAGTTATCTTTTCCTTGTAGGCACTAGAGTTGACGTAAATTCCGAGGGGGTGGAATTTCTATGATGGCTTGGACTTTGAGGGGGTCCATGGTAATACCTCTTTGGGAAACGATGAATCCGAGGAGGTGCCTGACAGTGATGCAGAACACACACTTGAGGGGGTTAAAGCAGATGTTGTACTGACGACACTGTTGGAAGATGATCCGTAAATCGTCAAGATGTTGGGTGCATTTTTTAGATCGAGCTGTGAGATCATCCAAGTATGCGAGGATGATATGAGCTAGATCGTGAAAAATGTATGTCATATCCTGTTGGAAAGTTGTGCCAGAATTCTTTAGGCCAAAAGGCATGACACAATATGAAAACGTACCCCAAGGGGTGGTGAATGTAGTTTTGTATTGATCGGGTGGGTGGATTTGGATTTGATTATAACCAGAGAAACCATCCATGAAGGACAGAGCCTTGTGGCCTTCACATTCGTCGATAATTTTATCAATGAAAGGCATTGGAAAGTTGTCTTTGGGACATGCGGGATTGAGATCATGAAAGTCTGTGCATACATGGATAGTGCCTTATTTTTTGTTAACGGGTACAGGGTTGGAAACCCATGAGGTATAGGTGATGGGGTAGATGAACCCAGCCATATGTAATTTGTCAATCTCAGGTTTGATAGTTGTGGCTTTGGATGGGTGTAGCGGTCATTGTTTTTTACAAACTGGTGTAATATCAGGCTAGGTGTCAATGCGATGTTCGACAATAGAGGGATCAAGGCCAGGCATTTTTGTGTATGACCAGGCGAAAATATCTCGATATTATTGGAAGAGGGATTTATAGGTGGTGATTTATTGAAGAGTGCATGCAACGCCAATGTTTATTTCCTCGACAACTCCATTTTTGATGTAAATATCGATTTTGATGGTCGAGGAAATGTTGGCCATGTTTCCTTCTTCAAAAGCATCAGGGGCATGAATGGGGTTGTTGAACCAATCGATATACCTTGATGGGATAAAATCCTTGGTTTTGACTGCGTATATGGGATGTTGGTTAGGAAGTGTGAAGGATTCCTATGGAAAGAAGAGCGCTTTATGGTGTAGCGCATCCCATGGGTAGTCGGGGGTGTTTAATTCTTCGAGTATGTCCTCATCACAGTGGAATTGGTGGGAATACAAGGGATCTAAAAGATTGATATCGGTGACTAACACCGTGTGGTTGTCCTCTGGTGATGAAGAAGCAGGGGGAAAAACGCAATGAGAGTGCGATGGTTCTCTTGACATAAACCAAATATCAAGGTACTGAGGAGTACCAGTGGTAGTTGGATGTAAAATCTCCGCAGGGAAATGAATGGGAGAATTGGGGGGATTTGGGGGTAAATCCTTGGATAAGTCATCCAAGAACCACAGAGGAATAGGGAGTGTCTTTGGTTTAGGAGAAATGATATGAAGAATCTCTAGTGATGAGGTAAGGTCAACCATCGATTCTGTAGGGGGCACAGGGGTTTGAATCAAGATCGATTGGTGTTTCTTGTATTCAATTATCATAGGACATTGGTATGTAAAATGATCTAAGGATTTGCATAGAGAGCAAGGGCATCTCATACATTCATTGACTGAAGTCGTGAGATAATGGATGTTAGTGATGTTTGGTAGGGATGATGTAGTTGGATTGGGTTCATTCTGGAAGCTTTGGCATACTGTGACTAATGTCTACCAGAAGTGCGGTAGTTCTAGGAAATGGTGTGTATAATGGCCATATTCTGAACATATAGCAGAAGCGAATTTGGTTTGCAGCCCTTTTCTACTTGATTTAGGAGAGGTAGCGGCAGTACTTGCTACAGTGGCGAGTGGTGATGGTGTTTTATTGAGTGGAATTAGGTTATGTAACTCGGGTAGAGATGGGCATTTGTTGGTTGGGTGTCCATCTATCTCACATAGTGTGAAAGGAGGTTGGATGCATAGGGGAAGTGGAGTGGTGGGATCTTTCTTCTTTTGCCTGCCCCCAGCTATGGCAGGGAGGTTAGTGAGTGGGGGTGTAGAGGGTATGGTGGGAGTGAGTATGGGAATAGTCATTGGGATTCCTTCCATTTGGGGGGGAAGGGATGGTTGAGGAACCATTTCTGGTGGATGTAAATACCAAACTGGAATTACCAGCACCATACTAGGGAGAGTAAGCATTGTGTCTACTTGGAAAGCTTGTACACCTGGTGGAGGGTAAAATAAGGGGATTTGAGTAATGTCTTGGAGAACTGTCTCCCAAAATGGGATATGGCCTTGTGGAAAGGTGAAATCGTGAACTGGTGGAGTCGATGAGTTCGCAGGAGGTTCATGAGTGGGGAGCTCTGTGACTAGTGGGACATCAGATATGATAGAAGCCTCCCTAGGAAGAAGGGTATCCTCCATGTCAGTTCCTTTGGATGATACGACGCATACCAGATTGGAAGGATGAAGGAGCAATGGTGCACCATGGTAAGTTCCTAACAATGATGGGTCTATGAAAATTCTGGAACCCATTTCGATGAGTGGGTATGCTTCATGATTAGTGTGGATGAGAGGGAGAATGCTATCAATGTTGGAAAAAGGGTTAGGCTCATAATGTGAAACTTAGTCAATGGTAATGATCTTCCCGTTATGGGGGAACATCATAGTTCGAAAGATGGAAGAGGCAATTGCCTTCATAGCCTACATGTAGCTATGGCCAAACAAGATATTATAATCGAGTGGGGCATTGATAACTTCAATGTCAATGAGAATGGTCTTGCCCCCGAGTTCTACAGGGACATTTTGGAAGAGCCCTTCGGGAGAAGATGGTCGTCCATCATAAGCTCTTAAGGTAATGAAAGATGGTATAAGTTCAGGGGAACTAGGTTTCTTCCATACAGACTTGGACATAATGCATTTGGATGCACCTTCATCGATTATGCATCGATGAACTGTAATGTTCCAAATTTTCACTGGGATTTGAAAAGCAATTAGAGCGGGGAGGCGATGTTCTCTACTGTCGAGATCAAATGTGATGAGTTGAGTATTTGCGAGGTCGACTGCCCCCAAGGTGGAAAGTAATGATTTACACAGTGGGACAAGTTTGAAGGACTTCTAAGACTGACATGGAAGCCAGGGATTGTTCTAAATCATCGACCAAACTGTAATTATGAGCCGCCCTAGCCTGGGGTTTGTGGACATTTTTGTGCAATGGGATGCGAGGGATGCAAAGAGGTGTTTCAGTGTTAGGGCGAGGAATCACCAACGGGGGTCTCATTGGTGCTAGGATTTTTTCTGGGGGAATGGAAGGAGACTCAGTGGGTGCACGGTATTGACGACTATGTGTTTGCAGAAGGATTTCTTCCTCACTGGTGAGGAGGATAGTACGATCTGCGGGATTGTTTGGATTGAGATATTGTCTCAACTATGGTGGGGTAGGTTGTGTGTCCTGTTGGGTGTTCATCACACCCTAGTGTGGAATGGGGTTTTGCAGCACAGCTGGGGGTGGTTGTTCTACGTATTGTTTTGGGGCCTACTGAGGGGTAGGTGGTGCTGGAGGATGTGGTACACTTCCTAAGTCTTTCATCCATTTAAAATCAGTGATTTGGGGGCAATGATGAGTATAATGACCGAACTCACCGCAAAGGGCACAAGGGAAGGTGGTTATAATAGTATTGTTATTTATCCCTTGACGCCTATTGTTATTTCCCCCCTAGGGGTTCTAATTCCCTTGATTATGGTTTCCCCCAGTAGGTTGGTTCTGTTGGGGGTGATTCCCACCTTCACCTGGGTTGCTATTGTTCCTGTTTTTTCCTTTATTTTTGGCATTATTCGACTGATGGGTCATATTTTCCGTATTCAGCTGTTCAAAATTTTGATATTGTTGAATGGGAGAGGGTTGAACAAAATTCACCCCAGCGTGAGGGTGTGGGGGAGCTATGGGCTGTGGAGGAGTAGGGAATGGAAAGTATGGATTCTATGGGGGTATTGATTTGTAAGGTACATAGGAATGCGTGGTGATTTGGATAATACTTAAAGTATAAGCTGAGGTAGAGGGAGTAGCAAAACTTGTTTGGATAGGTGGGTGTATTGTGGGTGCCGACAGTGGCCCACTGATAGGTGGAGGAAGAGAAACAGAGTATGGTTGTTGATAAGGGGGTGGAGGGTAATAAGAGGTTCCCCCATATGTCGGCGGATATTGAGGTGTGCCATACATTGGTGGTTGTTGGGGTTGTTGACTGTGGTGCGTGGTATTACCAATTAATCTGTTTGTTGAGTGAGACATACTGGTTTTGTCTTGACCGAATGGCATGGGTTTTGGGAGATCAGGAAGTATTGTATACAAGTACCCTGATTGTGAATAGATGAGTTCGTATTGTTGAGATTTAATGATGGCTTCTTCTTCTGATTGAGCGAAGGTGAAAGCTACATATTTACCAAGGAGAGAGACAAGTGATCTGAGAAACCAGTCAAGACACTATTGTTTGGTGGTTTTGTCTTTGCACAAACTATGTCATCTATGCCACTCGTGAATGTGATCAATGATATGTGTGGCTGAAGTTTGTTTAAAATTAGAGAGTAGTTCAAGACCATTGTCATGGCGGATTGGTAATTGAAAGAAGGTCAAAAATTCTTTGGCCAAGGACTCAAAAGTCGCATGGGACCCAGATTTTTCATCTACATACCATTTGGCTGATGGGCCAGTGAGCGTGCATTGAAATAATCGTAGTCAAATGGAATCATCCATAATGTTGTTGGAAGAGCACCATAGGTGGAAAATCATGACATGGTTGGCAGGGTCATCCCCTGCCTTTCCTTCAAACTTGGGAATGTCTGAAGGTAGTTTGGTAGGAATTGCAAGCCATGTGGGGTCATGCAATATAGGATCATTTGTGATTTTTCTTAGATCTGGTATGTTAAGAGAGGCCAAATATGGCATCTGAAGTGGTGGCGGAGGTGAGTGTTCTGTGAACCTAACCCTTGAAGGGGGCTAGGTGGGTTGGTACCCCCCCCTTGAGAGGAAGTTAGCCCCCCACTTCCGTGTAAATGAGAGTCAGTGGATGGAGGACCTTGGGAAGTGGACCCAAGTAATTTGGAACCAAGCAAAGATGATCCTAAAATAGTGGCACTCATAGGAGTGTGAGAAGGTGGGGCCGATGAGTTGATAAGACTAGTAACTCCCCCTAAAATAGGAGGGAGTTTTAGCAAGAATCTAGAACGACGGGGGTTCTTTGGGTCCCCTATGATGTCCGACTAGCTGAGTGGATGTGTGCAAATTTTTGGTGAGAGTAATAAATAAACAAGAGCCTTTTGTTGCAATTTTTTAACTTTACACAATATATATCTAAATCAAATGTAATCAGAAGTACATCATATATACAATATTTTGAAAAAGAAGCATATATGTGGATAAGTGGGTTTTGTCCACGTGGGGGATCAAAGAAAACAAATTCTCCTTTCCTAAAAGACGTAATGTCCTTCCTCTCAAATAGCACTAGACCTTCCAATAGTACTCAATAGTGGGGTCTGAAGTCACCGGAAGAGAAACTAGTGAAGGATGAAGTAATCAGTTATAATGAGGGTTAAAGGGGGCATATCCCAAAAGAGTTGGCGATACTTCCCAATAGCCACACAAAATCTGATCAAGGTGAAATTGTAGCCCACAATTTCCACCTAGGTAGATGTCCTAAAATTTGGTCACAAGGTACCTCAGTCAAAGTGCGACATTTAGATTTTCAGCCTAAGAAATGGGTCATGGGCTGGATCTTGTCCAAGAGGTGGGTGCCTCAAGGGGGAATGCATAGAACAACTAGACCTCGGCCTTCGACCCTTCACAGGTATCTCCCTGCCTTATGGTGTTAGGAACACTTTACTTGGAGTATTTTCAATTCCCTATTTGACAACTTCTATTGTTTTGACAATGTGAGAACCAGATAACGAGGAGTTATTTGGATGCCTATCCTCGAAATCCTACCTAGATTAAAAAATTTCTTTTGGCACCTCCTGTGGAGGAAAACTTAGTGAGTTTTTAGAAAAAATTTAGATGTGGTTTGTTTGAGAGATTGGGGGCATGAGCCAATCTCGTTGAAATTAAATGGGAGTGGATAGTTTCGTCAAGAAAAGGG
>JASDQU010587474.1:0-11066 GCA_032191745.1 Picea mariana | reverse complement strand
TATGAATGGGACAACTCATGTGGGGGAGAGTTGTCCCATTCATAGCACTCTTTGGCACTTTGACACTCATGCTATTTTTTTTCACCCCTTTAGGGATGGGAGTCCCGATAGTCTTACATCATGTCGTGAATCAGCCACATACTCCTTCTCCTCATTTTGCTAGATTTCCCAATGGACTCCCAGGTTATCTCTTTAAGGTTCTATTTTGACTGCGCCTCTGCAATATCATTAACCATCCATTTCATCCACAATCAGTACCATCTACCTCATATAGAAACCCACCCATGAGGCCCCCAACCTCCACCAGTTCTCCAAGCACATTGTGCCCTCACTGGCTCAACCATATTACATTGGGGCACCCGTTTCTATATTTGTACACTCATCCCAAATTATTCTTTATAAATTGTAAAAATCCTTTGTTTCCATCATTTACATATCTTTTTGTCGTCACCTTTAGCAACCTTCTTCCCTTTTTTGGCAAATGCAACCCATGTCTCCCTTGGTTGGGGCACTCCTTATCATCTACTCTTGTTGACATCGTCCATATACTCCGAGTACACCACAGGCCACTTACCTCTACTCTCTGAGTTTGTCCACTTTGTCCCACCTCTGGCACAACTTATCCCACATCTTGTTGTCCCCCTAACACTTGACCTAGTTAAACGGTTTCGGCCACTTATACTTCGCATATACCCCCAACCAAAGGCAGTCTTGATTCTTCATACATCTTGATTTTGTCCATCTACCTCCTCAGTTCCTAACCTCACCTAGTAGATTTCACGAAGCCCTTTGCTTCTTGGAGTCACGTCCCCCTTTTGTCGACATCAACACAGTTTCCAGAAGGGCGACAATATCTTGACTCTCATTACCTTTCCAATGAGAGGTCTCGGATGGCATAGGGAGAAACACAAATTGCTCCCTGTTGTCCTTGACCCCCATAACATTCAACTTCAACACTTTCTGATGTTACGGTGGGTCTTACTTTGCGACTATTGCAGTTATTTCTTATATTTGCTGAAGACCTCTGAACTTGGCTGGGCTATCAATGCCTACAGAATCCGTGACAGTTCTTACAGGTGTCATTGCCTACTATTCAGATTATGTTCCTCCTCATAATTGTCTTCTGCCTTTATCACAACCGCCCCCGAGGGCACTGTAGTTGTCTACATCAACACACCATTTCAGTTACTATACAACACCATTCTTTTTTGAGTTACATGACATGAGCATGGGGCATGCCTGCCTCATTTGTATACAATTTATTTTTTGCAAACCTTATGGAAGGTTGGGCCATAAAGGCTGCCTTCTCCCTCCAACGGGTCACTCTTGATACTCTCACTATCACTCTCTCTTACAAAGACACTCTCATTAGAAGAAACATTGATGAATTTTGGCTATACGTATGCTCCTAACCTCATCCATCAGGGGGCATCTATTATCACTAAAATTTTGTCCGCAAATGGTTACAGAAATACAGCATCGTCAAACAGTTATGACGTCACCCATGGACCAAAATTACCACAAAATCATTTCCAAAAGGTCCAAAACTATACAACCAGTGATAAAATTAAGGTGTGCTATGACTACACAGGGCACACGTGCACATGTGCAATCCAAAAACACACTAAAAGTGCACATGTGCACGATGCGCAACTGTGGTCGCTAAAAGCCACACACATCTGAGAACGATGCATTTATGATATTGGTCGGCCTCCCACCTACTTCTGGTTCAACTTCCAAGTTGATTTGACACCCAAATCTCGACTGAATCTGATTGGGTGGCTGGTCAAAGACCTAAAAATGCCCTAAATAGCCTCTTTTCACACTATAAGTTGGTTGCAAAATACCTCAAAGAGGTGTTATAAAAGAAGGCCATGGGTGCACTTCATTTTCAAAGAATTCATTTGCAAGGTTATGCTACTGCTATTCTCTTTGGGAATCCTCTTTTCTCATCAAGACTATACTAACATCATTACATTGGGAAATCCATCTCACCTCTTGAGTGGATTAGCTTGGGATTCTTTCACCATTTCATTCAAAGTTGTAAGAAGAGCTTAGTTTTGGGGGTCCAAGAACCCTCCCTCGGAGGAAGAAGGGACCCAAAGTCCTCTTTCTTCTTGGTGTTTTCTTTCACTAATATAATCCTTTCCATTGGTGACATGAGACTTATTGGTTTTTTTTTCTTATGTCCTTATGCTCAATAGTTTAGTTGTTATTTTATTTCTTATTTTAATTATTAGTTTGTTCTTTTATGTTTATTTCTCTAACCCTTTCCTTTACAGCTGTCTTTCTTAGCTAACCCAACTAAGCTTGTAAGCACCTCTGTTTTTCTCATTTAGGTGACAAAAGAGGCACAACAATCCCAATTCCTAAAACCTGTGCAAAAAATGAGAGAGGTTATTTTTATTCATACTATTACGGAGAAAACCCTCTCTTGGTTTTTAAAAATTCCTTTTGGTTTTCCAGGAAATGCTCTCTAAAGACAAGTGATCAAACTGTGCAAAAAATGGTTTTATTTTTTATTTTTGGGGAAGGTGGTATCCCAGACCCCCGTTGGGGTGGTAAGTGGTATTAGGGGGGGGGGTGGGGGGGGTCTAGTAATACCTGGTGGTGAAAGTTTCCCAGGCCAAAACCACTCCCCCCCCGTTAAATCTCGGATGGCATGGAGGGATCCGAGAAACATTACGGGCGTAGATTAATGTTTTTTGGGATATGTGTGGAATGTGAATGTTTTGTTTTATTTTTCTTTTTATTTTTTTCTTTTTACGAGTTTTCATTTTAATTTTTATTTGTTTTAATTTTATTATGTTTTACGTGTTTTTTATTTATTATATGTATTTTAATATTTTTTAATGTTTTAATTAATTAAAAATTTTAAATTGTTTTATATTTATACGTTTTATTTATTATATGCATTTTTATTTTCTTTTTTGTTTTATATATTTTTTAATTGTTTCATAATGTTTTGTTCATTTTTTAATTAATGTTTAATTCTAATACACTAACCTAATTGCTAACTTAAATAAACTAACCTAATTACTAATTATCAAATTAATTATTGTTAATTAGTTTCAAGCCTAGGTTTCAATTAATTATTAATTAATAATTAATTAATTAGTAATTAATTTATTATTAACAACCCTAATCTAGTTTTACTAATCTAACTACATTAATCTAATTAAATTAACTTTATTATGATAATTAGTACTAAAAAATGCCACTAACCATTTATCATTAACCTAATGTTTTTTATCCTAAGTTTGTTTATTCATGGGACACAATCGGTGGAGGGGTGAAAAAATGGAGGGCGAGGGCATGATTGGTGCAACAGGGTGATGAAGGATCAGACAAAATGGATGGAGGGAGAAGTGAAATCAACCAAGCCCAACAAGATAGATGTCTTCATCATGAGAGAAATTCCAAATAGATAGCTGAAGAATCAAGTCATCTATGATTATAGGACCCCAACATAGGCTCCACCCGGGAATGGAAGCTCTTTCAAAAGGTGACAAGAACGATGGAATTATTGAACATGCAGACTAGTGCTTTATCCATTGGGCCGATCCTAAAAATTTATTTTGCAACCTGTACCTATTTTGATATTTCATCTGAAACCAAATCAAACTAAACACTGAAATTTGAAATCGAGATTGAAAAAATGTTTAAAGCGATTCTCAAAGAGATGAGGTTATTTGCACACTGCTACCTACACTATACTACTAAAAATCATGTTGATTCAAATAATACAAAAATGCCAATGAAGCCAGTTAGGTAGCCGCTGAAACAAGTGGATTGCTTAACTGCTTGTTATCACAATCAAAAGGACAACTTGACCCTTTGTCCATAGAGTCAAAACTGCAAAGTGTGATGGCCATTGCTGAAAATGTGATTGATCTTTTATGCTGAAAAAATCTTCCATGTAGTCTCCTATGGGATCAGGAAAGACATGACCTATTTCTTGACTTTCAACAAATTTATGGTCATAATTGGGTATGACACATATGATTTTTACATCATTATACAATTCCTGATATGACTGTAGATTTTCTGATGCACTTTGAAAAGAGGCTTCTACTAGACCAAACCATGAAACTGATTTCCTAATCATGTCTAAATCATAACTTCTTTTAAGTCCATAACTGGAAAATGAAACATGATTTTGTCTACACAGATTATCCAACACATCAGCTATTGGGTCTTGTAGGAACTGAGATGTTTTTTGCATTGGTTCCAATGAAATTTCTTGATCTTCTATGTGTTTATCCTTTAGCTCATACTCAAGATTATTGTTCAAAAACTGAAATGAATTAAAACTTAATGGTACAGAGTTATACTGTATTAATTCATCTTCTATTTGAACATCAATGAAATATAGGGGTTGCAACTTTGGAGCAAGAACAAATTCCATGTCATATATGACATCCTCAACAGATTTATCATAACATTCTCCATATCTATTATTGACAAATTATTTATAATTTTCTCTCAGAAATTGAAATGAAGAGAAAAATAAGGGCAAATATTTTTCCCTTACTCTGAGATTTTCTACATTTTCCTGATTGTTGTCATAATCAATATGCATAGGCTGATTTTGATATTTGAGTTGTAACTGATCTTCTTCCTGCCAAAAGTATGTTGTTGATTGTCTTGAAGAGTTCACATTGATGTAATCATCATCATATTGATCATATTTGGGTAGATCATCCATAAACGAAATGTCATCAAACATACACATCATATCAATTGATTGCTCCTCTATAAGATGATTTGGATTTTCATCTGTGTCCATGTTGTGAATTGAATACATGAAATAATCCTCTTATGATCTATGATACCAAGGGTGAGCTGCAAAGTGTTTAGGAACAATGACCCTTTCTTTCTCTATAACCAATGGAACATCATTCCCTTGAACAACAAGTTAATTTCCCATGATGAATTTCTACATCATTTCTTTCATTATGTTGGCCAGAATGTCCAGTTTATCTTCTGAAGATTTCAGCTACTCCTTTGCTATTTTATCCCTTTCTTCTGCCTTGACCTTTAACCTTTTGATCAACAAATTAGCTTCCACACTAATTTCACTATCCTGCATCTCCTTGAGTGTAGTAGTGTTCCTTTCTCTCAACTAAAATGTCATCTCTAAATCAAAGGAATTTGGGTAATGTAAGAGAGCTAAACCAGGAGGTGGTCTTATATTAGCAGGCATGGAATTGTAAACTTGATTGAATCTGGCTGAAAAGTGTTGCACTATCTCTCTTGGATATATTTTCAAATGATCATACTCTTCTAAAATGAGAAAAAGATTTCTCTTGATCTCCAATTTACCAAGGACGACTTCTACAAACTGATGAAAATTGGAGATGCTTGGAGCTGACAAACTTTTGAACCATTCCTTAGCTCTGTCTTGCAAAGATAGCGAAATTTTTTTGATGAAGACATCATTTTCCTCAACCTGAAAAAGATCAATACAATTTTCAAAACCCTAAATGTGTTTCTCAGCAGTGATACCATATTCTCCATCAAACCTGGGAAGATATTTGTAGTAATTGATAGGGAAATCATGGAGTATAGGGGGTAAAATAAGAGGCTTGTATCTATCTAGAATATTTACAAGTGTAGGAGTATGTACATGGGATGTAAAACTAGGCTTGATATCTTGAGGCTCCTCAGGTTGAATTTGATCAACATAAGTTTCAACAATATGGTCTTTGTCGGGATCATAAAAAGAGAGGAAATAATTAAAAATAAAACCTATTATGTCTTGGATGAAATTCCAACTTACATACCTTATCTTTTCAGATTGTCTTATCATGTTTCAGGTTCTTCCTCCAATGGAGTCTTTGAAATTGATTGGAGTTGATTGGAGTCGCCAGGTGGATGATTCGGCCTTCTTGTGTCTGATCACTGTCCACCATCAATAATCATATCTGGAACTTGATATGATTTTCCAAGGAAGGATCCCCTGTATGGTCGCCACTATGTTAGCACTCTGGAATTTATCAGGTTGAGGAAGAAATGGGCAAAGGTAACTACAAAACCACTTTGGATTCAAGGATCTATCCCTCCAAGAATTAGAGAGGGATCTCTCTATATGATTTATATTTGTTTGCTTGGAATTTTAGGCTAGTTATGATAGTACAGGGTTGTTTTAATGGTTTGGTTGGATAAGAGAAAATAGGCCATTGAGCGATGGAGTCACAAGCTAGGGTTCAATCAAAGACAGGTTCTATAGACAACCCTATAGGGAAAGGTAGGTGCTCTTGTTGGAATCTTTGAGGATGATTTTGGATTTGGAGGAGAAGATGAGAGACCAAGTAATAATAGGGAAATCAAGAATCCTGGAATCAACCATTGAGCAAAAAACATTGATAATTATGTCAAAGCCAAAAACAGAGTGTATGCCTAAAAAAATTATGTTCTTTACACCTCTTAGCATAATTCAGAATATGAATAAATTAAGAAATACAATGGAAAAAACTTATAGTGAATAAAATAACTTCACCATCAAGATTGATACATGAATCCTATAACTGTTGTGACTGTATTATTAGATTGATAAACATAGGAGGCTCTGTGAGCTGCTTTACAATTTGTATCATATTCTACGAACATGTATCAACTGATCAACCCTTTTACATTTGAATTATAAAAATATATATAATAGACTCTCCCCTATGCTTAGGAGGTCGAAATCAACAACCTGGCCAAAAATAGAAACAAATCCCTGAAAATTTTGAATTGTCTCCCATGAAAGACGGGTCGAAATGCTAAAAATAGGGGTCAAATAAGATACTTTTATCTCCAAAAATATGACAAATGTGAAAAAAAGGAAAGAGGTTATTGTATATGAGTCCGTCCTAAAAAATAACCTCTTTTTGTTTTTCTAAATTCATCTCCAGATATCCAAAACAATTACCGTAAAAACATGACAAAATCAAGAAACATGGAATCTTGAAAAATAGTTCTGAGAGATGGCTTTGATTATCTCAATTCATGATACTTGTGAAAACACTGATAGATTTTATTGTTATTTATCCCGTTACAGAGATAAACCTCTCTCGGTTTTTCAAAATTCCTTCTTGTTTGACCGTAAATACTCTTAGAATACAGGTGGTCAAACTGTGTAAAAACGTTTATTTTTATTTTTGGGGAAGGTGGTTTTTGGAGGGGAAGGTGGTATCCTGGACCCCCTTTGGGGTGGTAAATGGTATTCGGGGGGGGTTCAGTAAGACTTGTGGTGACAAGTGTCCAAGCCAAAACCACTTTTTGTGGAACCTCCCCTCGTTAAAGCTCGGATGGCAATGGGGGGGGTCCGGGAAACATTACAGGCGTAGATTAATGTTTTTTGGGATATGTGTAGAATGTGAATGTTTTGTTTTATTTTTATTTGTTTTTTGTTTTTATGTGCTTTCATTTTAATTTTTATTTGTTTTAATTTTATTATTTTTTACGTGTTCTTTATTTATTATATGTTTTTAATGTTTTAATTAATTTAAGTTTTTATATTGTTTTATATTTATACATTTTATTTATTATATGCATTTTTATTTTCTTTTTTGTTTTATATATTTTTTAATTGTTTTGTAATGTTTTGTTTAATTCTAATACACTAACCTAATTGATAACTTAAACAAACTAACCTAATTACTAATTATTAAATTAATTATTGTTAATTAGTTTCAAGCCGAGGTTTCAATTAATTATTAATTATTAATTAATTAATTAATTAGTAATTAATTTATTGTTAACAACCCTAGTCTAGTTTTACTAATCTAACTACACTAATCTAATTAAATTAACTTTATTATGCTAATTAGTATTAAAAAATGCCACTAACCATTTATTATTAAGTTAATGTTTTTTATCCTAATTTTGTTTATTCATGTAGGGATGAAATCGGTGGAGGGAGAGGGAATGAAGGGTGCAACAGGGTGATGAAGGATCGAGCGAAATGGATGGAGGGAGAAGTGAAATCAACCAATATCGGCAAGCCATATGTCTTCATCATGAGAGCAATGCCAAATACATAGTTGAAGAATCAAGTCACCTATGATTATAAGACCCCAACAGTTGGTAACATGAGAAGGATCCTGGTCTGATCAATTTCGCGCCAACAAGGCGGACTAGATCACACCAGGATCCTCAGCATGTGATATAACCCTCAAGATCTACCTGATTTCGTCTCCTCATCTCAATAATTTATAAAATGATCTCAGAGTTTACAAACATTCTGAACCAAAACCAAAAATTCAAACCAAAACAAATAACAACCTTCAAACAACAACTTGACCTAGACCTCCTAGGTACCTATTTATGAATGTTTTTGGCTTATCAAACATTACATCCTCTTACAAAAACCCTAAACCTAGCATGGTTAGGTCTTGTAACATCCCCGACCACCCAGGTTAGGCTATGCTACTCCAGAAAACACTTTTATTCTCTGCTCAACGTACTGTAACATACCCAACATCTGACTGAGCTATGCCACATAAGTTTTTTGAACTGCATGCAATTAAAACATGTACACACATAACTCTTGCGAAACTTTATATATAAAACGTAAACATACAAATACATTCTGTAAATGAATGGATTCATACTGAAGTAACAATAAACATATACATGCAACATATATAGGCAATACCCATAAATATAAAGACAGTTATAACCACACATAGTATAAACCCATAAACATAAGACCATAAATAATAATGCAACATGTAAATTTATCACAAAATTAACACTTATCGTGGTAATAATATAACCAATTTCATGTATACCTTCCATGAACCTCCCAGCCTTAGACCACACTACTCATCACTCTCAACAGTGGGTCACCCCCGAGTTGGGACTAAAATCCACCCCGGTAAAGGGATTCCTAACTAGGATGATGGATCATAGACAACAGGCAAGAATCTGTCACAGGTGCCAACTCAAACTAACAGCCTACAGTCCATCATTCCCCACATGCTTGTCCCACCCTAGGAAGTGTACCCCTTCTCTTCTCACCAGTCCTTTGGCTGCCCCACTTCCTTTCCGGTCTTCAGCAACAAGCCAGACAGGAAGTCTCAGAGCTCTGTAGCTGCAGTTTAGCACCTTTAGGAAATCATTTCTCGATAATTCTCTCACCCAGAGAGAAATTTATCACAGGATTGAAAACCCACCTCTTCAATATCCCACGGGCCCGACAACCGGCTTCTTCAGTCCATCTCCCAAGCTAACCAACTACACAACTAGGTATGGGTACATATGTAGTTTCAGGTACAGTGACAGGAAGGTATGGAGGATAGCTCGATGAGTGTGTGAAGGATCATGGAATGATTGAATGAATGACTGAATGATGAAAGGAATCATCATAAATGAACTAAGTCCAAACTATATGTATGCATGTCCCCAACTTGACACTTGTCATGTTGGGAGCTACTTTGGCCCACTTGTCCCCATCCTTAGAACTTAGGATTAAATAATTATCCATACTTTATGATTTAAGAAATATTAATATAATATTCCTTTTTGGCTTAAGCTCCCTATCTTAGCCTTTTTTCTTAACTTTTATCCCCCCCTTTCCCTAGCTACTGGAGTTTAGTCCGCCATACTCTTTTATCATGGTCGATCTGCGTGAAATGATGTATCCTATATTAACTGATGAGGCATATACAAAAATAGGTGCACTGGCATTTAATATCTAGGCTCTCTGGCCTAATCATCACAAAACTGGCTCACTAGCCTATAAAACACCACATATACACAAAGTCTCCCTAGCCTCAAAATCGTGCGCACTTAAGTTGCTACACGCAGTATCCTGGAATGTGCACACTTCCTCATTTTACTTTGTAGTACATGCATGCAATATACCATGGAAGGTGCATACAAAAATGATATCAAACAACTCACTAGCTTAAGTACATTTTCATTTTGCATTTACAATTGGGTTCGGCCTAGGGATATTACAGGTCTTCTTGCATGCGCACGTCACATGCTTTCCTCCTCTAAATGCACATTTGTTTTCCATGTGTTGTTTTTCCTATCAGCTGTATTTCTTCCACGTCGTGATTTTCTCCAAAATGCGCCTGTGCCCAACATAGGTGGATATATTAAATAATTTGTAGTAGATTATACCTAGTCAAACAATGTTGTGGAAAGGGACTTCTTCAAAGTTCTACGAGGAAGGTTCATGAATTCATTGGGTACGTGGATAAATATGTTGTTTTCTGACAAGTGCTTGATGACAATGGATTCCAAATTCTAAGGGTCTTCATGCATATAGGGGAATCAGGGGATGAAAAGAGGATAGTCTTAGGATAGGAGAGAATGAAGGAAGAAATGAAGAAGGAAGGAAGGGACTGAGGATGCAAGGAACCAAAGAGGGTATATCATAGGAAGAAGACGATTTTGGAGTATTTTGCAGTGGAAGGAGGTACAAGAGGCTAAATACAAATGATGATAAAGGAGAGTTGCGCAATGAGCCAGAGTGGAGAGAACCTTGCACAATAGTCCAAATCATGGAGATACCACATATAAAGGTAGAGGAAGAGGAGTTCTAGTCAAGTCCTAGAATAGAAGATCCATCAATTCCTACTTATACTATATCCTATTTTGAATCCATGACCGAATGTGCATCACTTCAATATGAGATAACAATTGAAGACTTATCAAAATCACTCATAGTTAGCAAGGGAGGAAAAAGTAGTAGCAATCAGAGAAGTGGAAGTAGTACGTAGATTCATAGTCAACCAACATCGCCAAGATGAGGGACAATAGAAAAAAACATGTAAGGGGTAGAAAATACCCTTAGAATGCATGAATTCCATGGATTTGGGTCAGAGGACATAGAACAACATCTATTTGTCTACGAGACAATTTAGGCTGCAAAGAATGTCTAGGATGAGGGTGTAAATATTGTGCTATTGGAAACAACATTCATACGTGATGCACTAGTCTGGTACATGAAGTTGTAGAGTACCATGCCTACAGGACAAGCTGGGAATTTAGGGGAGATATGACAAGAATTGTTGAAATAGTTCAAGAAGCCAAAGTCTAACTCATAGTACATTATCGAGCTTAAG
>JASDQU010587473.1:87773-99068 GCA_032191745.1 Picea mariana | reverse complement strand
ATGAGAATCCCATCAATATATAGGAGAGGATGAGATGGTTACTTGGATAAGAATGATCCCACAATATCAGGGAAACCAGTAAAAATATAACCATTCAAATGCCAACCCATTATCTATAAGATTCCCTTCTACAACCATCGATACTTCATCTGTTTCCAAGCTTGAGAACAAGTTCGCACCCTAGCTATGTATCACAGTGTGAGAAGTTCGCACCCTGGCTGAAGGAAGCCTGCGAGAATGGGTCATTCTCGCATGCTAGGATATAAGAAACATGCGAACTCTCTTCAAAAATATGTTTTCTGGGAAGAGATGAATGTCACTTTTCTCAGGAGAAAGTTCTTATTAAGAGCTTGAGTACACCATCATCAATACACCATCAAGATGACCAAAATCATGGGTAACAACCCCCCAATAGTCCAAGGGCGATTTAAGTATTTCGTGGGGAATCAAGAACCTCCTGGCCTCCCCCAATAAGCTCACGTAACTGACCCTTCCCCTAGAAAAAATAGTAAATATAATAGTAAATAACATTTATCCCCTCAATTCCCCTCTCTTGTGGAATCATAGCCCACTAAAACTCTAGTCCTTATCCATCTAATAGCCAACGATGTGTTTATTATTAATAATGATCAAAACATTACATTTTTTGGGCACACTGTCATTTTAGTAATTGTTTGGGTGCTCTGGCCTCTCATCATTGTAACAATACATTATTTAAAATGGGGGTTCATAACCCGGGGTGTTACATCCCCTCCCCCTTATTTTGGCACTTTCCTTAGTGAATATACAAAATAGAAATCAAAATCTCAAATTTTATTCAAAAATGTGTGGGTACTCTTCTCTCATGGCATATTCATGCTCCCAGGTAGCATCTTCAGGACCATAGCAGGTCCACTGAACGTTTACCAGCTCTATAACTCGATTTCAAAGCATTTCAGGGATGATTTTAAGGATGGAAATTTATTTTAAAATATAGAAACCTTGGCGAATATTACTAATCCTTCATATGTCAACTATAAATGTTTGACAATATTTTTTTTTAAATATTCAAATTTCTAAGTATTTTATATAGTTTTTATAATTTTTTGGCGATTTTTAAGGTAAAATAATTTTATCCAATAGAATTTGGGCGAATCATTTTTAAAATAGCGAATCTCATTTTTGGAAAAACCATGGACAATTAGCCCATGAGCGAAATTTAGCCCCTAAAATCATCCCTGGAGCATTTTGACCTTTCTGTCCAATACCTGCACTGTCTTAACCTGAAAGTATTCCTCTGTCTCTACCTGAATCAGATGCCAATCAATAATATGGTTAGAATCATCTACATATTTATTTAGTAAAGAGACAAGAAATACATTATGCACATTCATGGAAGTAGGAAATGCAATCATGTATGCAACTCGCCCTATTCTGTCCAATATTTCAAATGGACCACAAAATCTGGCTGCCAACTTTGTACAACTACCCAATTTCAAAGAGATTTTCTTGGGCTTCACTTTCAAAAGTACATGCTCCCCTACTTTAAATTCTCTAGCTGTCATGTTCTTATCTGCATAAAATTTCTATCTATCCTGAGTTGCCTTTAAATTCTGCTTGATCTTAACCATTTGGTATTCCATATCCTTGAGAAAATCTGGCACAAGTACGACTCTATCTACTGGGTTGTCCCAGCTCACTAGAGTATTGCATTTCCTACCATACAAGGATTCAAATGGGCTCATTCTCAATGAAGCATGATACCAATTATTATATGCAAACTTGACCAAGTGCAAGTAATCTTCTCACTTAGATGGATTATCCATCACATACATTATCAGCATGTCTTCAATTATTTGGTTGACCCTCTATGTTTGTACATTTKATTGGGGATGGTATGATGTGCTAAAGTTTATATTTGTACCAAATCCTTTARACAMTCCCCTCYAGAAATTTGAGGTAAAATTTGTATCTTTKTTCAAGAAAATTGTCCTAGGTATCCCATGCAACCTAGCAATCTCTCTCATGTAATTTTTTGCAATATTAGTCATTGCATGTGTTGTCTTTACAGGAAAAAAATAAGCATCCTTTGTTAATTTTTCAACCACCACCATGATTGAATCATGTTGCATTGTTGTAGTGGGTAATTAGGTTATGAAATCAATGGTTATGACCTCCCATTTCTTCTCTGGGATTAGTAATGGCTGCAGAAAACCCGATGGGTTCTTATGCTCAACCTTCACCTTTTGACATTCCATACATCGAGCGATGTAATCAGAAACATCATTTTTCATTCATGGTCAAATGAATTGGCTTATTACTGCAGTAATTTTTTCTGGTAACCAGGATGTCCAGCATAAGGAACATCATGCATTTCCTTCAATACCAAATTCGTCAGTTCTCTAGAACTAGGAACATATATTATAATCTTATGCATGAGTAATACATATTCCTTTATCTCATACTCCTTTACTTTATGTTGTACATCTCCTTGTTGTAAGATTTCCTTCACCTATAGGTAATGTCAATCTATAACAAGACCATCTAAAATTATGCTCTTCAAGTCTGACTGATGCATACCGACAGCAGTAGCATGTATGAGATGCACTCTTCTACTAAGTGCATCAACAAATTTATTCTCCTTACCTTTTATATGCATGATATTGAGGTCATATTCACTTGAAAATTCCATCTATCTTGTTCTCATGACATTCAAGGTTGGTTGTTCAAAAATATACTTCAGGCCAATGTGGTCTGTCCTTAATTCAAATCTCATCCCATTGAGATAATTCCTCCACATCCTCAAGGCGTGGACAATGGAAGCAAGATCCATGTGATGTGTAGCATATTTTCTCTCATTCTCCTTAATCTGTGTGGCATAGTTGCATGAGGACTCCCCCAAGTCCTTCCTTACATGCATTTGTACATACCACAAAACTTTCATTTGGGTCAGCAATATTTAACAAAGGTGCACTAGTAAGTAATTCCTTCAATAGGTTAAAATTCTCTTCACACTTAGGTGTCCATTCAAATTTAGTTCCCTTATTTTGAAAAGAAGTGATGGGATGAGAAATATTAGAGAACCCTACTATGAGCCTTCTATAGTAACCATCCAATCTCATAAAATATCTGACTCTTAACACATTTCTGGGCATTGGCCATCCTYTAATGGCTTCAATMTTCTCTAGATCTACTGCTATTCCCTATTCCTAAATAATGTGTCCCAAGTAATGGATCTCCTTTTGATAAAAATAACACTTACTCAACATGGCATACAACTAGTTTTCTCTCAGCACTTGCAACACCAGTCTTAAGTGATCTTCATGCTCCTCTTCAGACTTAGAATAGATAAGTATGTCATCCAAGAACACTATTACAAACTTATCCAAATAATTTTTGAATATTCCATCCATTAAGCACATAAAGACAGTTGGTGCATTGGTCTGTCCAAATGGCGTCACTACAAATTCATAATGCTCGTACATGGTCCTAAAGGTTGTCTCATGAATGTCTTCTTCCTTGATTCTTACCTGACGATATCTTAACCTCAGGTCAATATTTGAAAATATCTTTGCTCCTCTTAGATGATCAAAGAGGTCATTAATTCTTGGTAGAGGATACTTTTTCTTTATGGTATACTTGTTTGTTTGTCAAAAGTCAATACATAGCCTCAAGGTTCCATCCTTCTTTTTGAGAAAAAGTACTAGTGCTCCCCAAGGTGAAACACTTGTATGTATGTACCCTTTCATCAACAATTCCTCCAACTGCATTTGTAATTCTTTTAACTCTGGTGTGCTCATTCTGTAAGGTGTTTTTGACACCGAGGAAGCTCCTTGCACAAAATAAATTGAGAAATCTATCTCCCTTCTTGGTGGAAAGCCTGGTATTTCTTGGAATATGTCTTCNCAAAGAAGTCATTAATTCTTGGTAGAGGATACTTTTTCTTTATGGTATACTTGTTTGTTTGTCAAAAGTCAATACATAGCCTCAAGGTTCCATCCTTCTTTTTGAGAAAAAGTACTAGTGCTCCCCAAGGTGAAACACTTGTATGTATGTACCCTTTCATCAAGAATTCCTCCAACTGCATTTGTAATTCTTTTAACTCTGGTGTGCTCATTCTGTAAGGTGTTTTTGACACCGAGGAAGCTCCTTGCACAAAATAAATTGAGAAATCTATCTCCCTTCTTGGTGGAAAGTCTGGTATTTCTTGGAATATGTCTTCAAATTCCTGTAGTATTGAGAAATCTTCAAGGCTTAGCCCCTTTGTATTTTATGGCTCTCCCAAATGAGATATATACAATTAACATCCTTTCTTAAAACATGTTTTCAACTGTAAGGATAAAATCTCCCTTACAGATATGGGTCTTGGAACTGCTTTCACAATGCTTTGTTTTCCATCTCTGTCAAGACATGTAAATGTCTTGCTATGAAAATCTAGGACAACATGATGCTTTTCTAACCAATCCATTCCAATTAGAATATCATAAGACCCCAATGGTATGATATTTAGATCATCATTTTTATTCACACCATTAAGAATTATGGAACAACTTTGACCATATCATGGATTCTCCTTTTGGTTCCAGTGGCTAGCTCAACCAAAATTGATTTTCCAAGATCACTTTTCTCCAAATGTAATATATCCACTATTTTAGGATCAATGTAACAACAACTTTCTCCTGGATCAATTAAAATAGAAACAGGATGATTTATGATCTTACCTTCCACCTCGATCATATTGGACTAGTACTCTTCTTTTCGATCATCTAAAGATGGATATATTCTTCCCATATCCTCGAATGGTGTAGCATCTTGTACATTGTGCGCAGTATTCACTATGTCCCTTCTGTGTTAGAAATCCTTGTACATGTGATCTTCTTTACATCCCCAACATTGGATAAGTGGTCTTCCCCTTTTTCCCATGGAGTCTTATTTCTTAGATTCACCCTTAGCATACTGATATTGATGATTTTTATTAGGCTCATTCCTAATGAAGGGAGGTTTGAATACTTTCCTCCTCTAATCAAATTTCTCCTTCCTCTTATCCTTCCAAGATTTCTATAGGGATTATCTTCCCTATCCTTTCTCATACAGGTATTTATCCTTCCTAATAGCCTTAGTCAAGGTCTTGGGCTCATCATACCTAATATTTCATTTTATGAAAGGCTGAAAATCCACTCAAAAACCTATGTATATTTACCTTTTCACCGTTTATAAACCCAACATATTTTAAAAATCCCAAAAATTTATTCTCATATGTTTCCATAATCATCCTTCCTAGCATGAGTTCAAAGAACACATGCATTTTATTGTAATAGAAATGATATGAGAGGTACTCCATCTCAAATTACTTCTTGAACTCCTTCCAAGTGATCCTAGTCTCATTAATATGTTTAACTTGCTTTAGTTGATCCCACCACATTGTAGCTTTCCCGTGTAAATGGTAGGTGGAAATCTGAGCCTTCTAGATTTGATGAATAGTTATGAAATTGAAAATACCTCATGAGCCTAAGAAACCATGCTTCGACATCATATTCCCTTTAGTTTTCACCATCAAAGAAGGGTGGCTTAAGCTTCCTTAGCTCTCTGTGCAAACTATCCACTCCCTGTCTCCTTCTCCGATGATTAACAGGAGAGACCGATGGACTACTTATGGTATCCTCTGATGCATACAACTTTCCTTCTGACTAAGGAGGTGAGTGGTGTCTATGATTTCTACTAGAAATTCTTGAATAACCAACTCTTCCACGATCCTCTCTTCTTTCACAAAACCTGCCTTCTTCCTCTTGTTTTGAGTTTGATCCCTTCATCATTTTCCTCTGCAACTGATTAAATCTCTACAACACTTGAGCATTTATCTGAATTTCTCCCACATCAGTCTCTCATGGTCTACTTTGTATCTCTGCACTTCTATTTTCAGGCTTATTACCATTTGTATTAATGTTTCCTACTCTCATCTTCCCTTTCATCCATTGGAATCTGTCTCTACATTACCAACAATAATATTTTGGACTTCGACATCCTTATCATGGTTAGAGGCTCCCTCTCCTTCTTCCATTTCTTCAATACACATTCTAAGCTAATCTGTTTAAACCCATTTTCTGCAAAATGTGCAAGAAACCATTTTGTTAGAATTAAGCATATGATAAACAAAATTTGTCAAACCATGTTACAAGTCCTTTTTCTTCTCAATTCATGAAGAACATATATGTATCAATCTACATCGTATAACACTTCCATGTTATCCCTTAGCCTATATAGAATTTCATTTTTCATAGACACTCCCTTCAAACCACTTCCCTAGGTGAACAAGACTCAAAACCACAACCAAATCATTCCTGGTGCTTTGCAACTTCAGAGCCTTCAACCAGGACCTGATCAATGGTCCTCGTCCTCTTTCACGATCAACAATCGATATCCACTTTATAACTCTGGCCTTTGGAAGTCTCAACTTTCCCCACTTTCTTCCTCCTGGAATGATTTTACCTGGAGTTCATGATGTTTCAATGTGTGTCCTCCCACAGATTGACAACCATGAATCACTTCGGTTCTTCGGGCTTTGAGAGTTTCAAACTCTCCACCTTCACTTTCTCCTGGAGTGATTTCACCCAAATTTGACGATCTGTCGATGCGTGTCTCTCACATATCGACAGCTGTGAATCACTTCAGCTCTTCGGAAGTTCTTGACCCGATGCCAACTGTCACATCTTTTTCCTCTAGAGTTCCCAGTCTCCGGACTGCACGATCTGTCGCCACGTCAAAAAATACTAGAAGAAAAAACATGGACTAATTAGGTGCATGACACATGTCATGTTCTAACCAACATTTCAATCCTCCATATGCTCAAAACTTACTGATACATGGCACGCATTCCATGTGTCCATGTCATCCCAGGTGGCGTTCATAAGCCATGACGCTTCGGAATTCTGGGGTCCACATCACCTCAAGATTACGTCTTCATGTCCCACCACTTAGGCTCTTTGGGATTCAGGACTTTGGGCTTCATGAGTTTCCACACTAGCACACTTCCAATTATTCCTAACTCTGAATTCCCGAACTCGCCAATCTGTCGACATGTGTCTACCTTATCGGATGGTCTGTATTAAACCCAAACTTCGGGACTTCGAGAGGTAATGTTGAAAAGATCAATGATTCTTGTTGATTTTAGATCAATGGTCCTCAATTACTTCGATACTTTGGGTAATTATTTCCCTAGTGCTTCTCTTTGCAAAACCTTTCAGAGTACTAAGTCTCCGAAGTAAGAGATCTGGCACCCCATGTCCTTGTTGATGGATGACCTAGATGAAATCTGGACTTTGGGTCTTCTGGAATTCTATCTTTTCGCATTCGTCTTTCTTCCGAAGTGGTTATCCTCYAGAGTGTAGGATCTCTTGTTGCGTGTCCACTTCAATCAATGGTCTGGATGCACTTTGACTCTTAGGAGTTTCGATGTTTGAGCACTAACATGTCACATCACTTAATGATTTTTAGTTTGCAAGGGCATGCATCAGTGGTTTGGAGTAACCCTCCTTTCACCCCACAGTTCTTTTGACACTGACACATAACCCCTTGGTGAAACCATGGTTTGGATTGTGGGACCACCTGGGGGAATTAAATCACATGCAACTTGGTTCCTTGCAATGCATCCTAGCCATCGATCTCTCTCCAAGCAATCTAATGGTTGTGACTTAACATTTTCTTCACTTTCATCAGATGAACCTTGTTCACCTACCCTCTGATCCAATGATCCTGAATCTCTCTTTATCACACCATGGCAATCACTCTTGAATTCGAAGGGAACAATCATGATCCTTCGAACCCTTACAAAGGAACTATGACATTCTAACTCCTGCATAGATTTTGCAATTCCATTCCTTTTGACATTTTAAACTTCACGATCATAATTTGATCTCAACCAAGAGACTCTGACCAATAGACCTGGCCCATACCAACCTGATGTTTCAATCAAAATATCTGATACCAATCTGTAACACACCCTGACCACCCATAGGCTAGTGTATGCCACCTTTAAGTCCACCCTTGGACTTCTTTCTCTTACAGATACCTTTTAAAATAATAAGGACGCATAAAATAAAATATTTAATGACATTCACATCAATAACCAACAAGCACGCATACTCTAAAGACTTATTCATATGATAAATAAATACACAATGTAATACATTCATATACAGATAATGAATACCATAACAGAGAGAACTTATCTTTATAAAAGATGACAACAACTAGCTACAGACCAAGGACATTCCACCCAACCATCGACACTATTGCTCCAAATCTCAACAGCAATGTCACCCCCAAGCCAAGGCTATGAATTCACAAGGATGGTTCCAGACTGTTACTTGGATTCCCAAACCAATCAACACTCAAGCTCTCACATGATTTCCTAGCACTCACAACAATCCAAGTACCCAACTCTCTTCTACCCAGCCTGCACCACGCAAGAGAATGGACCTCTACCCTTCTCTTCCACATAGTCCCTCAAGTAGTCCTTGTCCTTATCTTGTGCTCAAGTGCAACTGGTCCATAATATCAATGTTGGAACTCTTAGGACTCATAGCTATGAACAACGTTGGACACAAACCAGTGCATCTCAGACATGAATGCCTCAATTCATGGCTAGATTACACCAGTGACTACTACAACCAACAAAATTGTGGCTAATCTTCGGCAGTTAGTTTCCCTTTCCCAAACCAAGAAGTGGATGAGGATGGATCAATAAGTGATTGGTAAGGATAGAATGAATGAACAAGTGAGAAAGTGAATGAACGTATAAACGGATGAAGGAGCGAACGATCTATGAACCAACGCCTCCAATAGTCCATGGGCGGTTTAAGTATTTCGTGAAGAATCAATAACCTCCTGGCCTCCCCCAAGAAGTTGACGTAATTGATCCACTCCCTTAGAAAAAAGGTTAAATAGAATATGAAATAACATTTAGCCCTTCAATCCCCCTCTCTTTGGGAATCATAGGCCCCTATAACTCTATTCATTTTTCGTTTAACAACCAACAATGTGTTTATTATTAATAATGATCAAAACATTACATTTCTTGGGCACATTAGACTTTTAATAATTTTTTGCATGCTCTGGCCTCTCATCATTGTAACAATACATTATTTAAAATGGGGGTTCAGAACCTAGGGTGTTATAGGACAAGCCTTATTTAGGACCCTATAGTCAACACAAAATTTAATTTTCCCTTGTTTTTTCGTGTCCAAAATGATGTTAGAAACCAATTTAGTCAAAATTACAGGATAAATGAAACCAATTTTCAACAATTTCTATGCTTTTTCCTTTATGATCGTAGTTTTCCTAGGGTGCACTAGGAGAAGTTTCTATGACACATGTTTGGCTCCAGGGTAAAGTTGGATTTCATGCACACTAATCAAAGGATCGATCTGTGACAATTTTTTTTAGGTCCATGAAACAATATCATGAAATTATTTAAATAAGGCCGTGTAAGACTCAATTTATTTAGTCGAACAATTGTGCCTAATTTTATGTTTTCCAAAACACCATATATTTTTGATATGTCAATGTGAATGGTCTATGTAACATTCCCTAATTTTCCTTCAAAAACACTATCGTGAGTAACTATCAAATATTGCGGGTTAATGACGATATCAGAGTGAAAGATGGATTTAATCTCTTCCTCTATCAGATCAAAAATTGATAGAAAAGACAATCTATGGTAGTGATCGTCCCAAGGTGACTTTCTATGTTAATAGTTTTCATTATGGATTCATCTGATGGAACATTCCATAGGAAATAGTCAAAACTGGATGATAAAGAGTTCAACTAGGATGGTAGAGGATATGAATCTAATTCCACCATATGTTGGTTTTCAAAACAAGTAGAGGCATATTGAATAGCGCCATAATATGCCTCAAGCTTTAATAAGTGACATAACATTATTGAGCGTATCAAGTTCTAGTGGACTAGGAATGAAGCAAGTATTATATATTCAATGGATTGGTGAGCCATGGTTGAAATCATATTAATCGTTTCATTTTGCTGTAAGTTTTCAGGAGTATATATGGGAAAATATCCCATGAGTGAGGATATTTAAGGATAACTACTCCCACGCTCTCATAGATAGGCTTTGAATCTCCCAAAAATGTGACATTGTTGGTAGTGTGGTTGTGGATATGTAGTGTACATTAATCCATGTAGTGGATAGTAACAATCTTCCCTTTATGGGGAAATTGAACAATATGAAAAAAGAATATGCAACGAAAGTAATCACATAAAAACATATTGAACAAAGAAATACATTATAGTTTAGAGGAGCATCAAGCACTTCTACCTTGACATAAACAAATTTTCCCCTAGTTCAATGGATAAATATTGCAACAGTCCAAAATACTTGAAGCCACATCCATCAAATTATTTCAAGGTACTAGGAGACAGATTTAGACTAGGAGAACCAATGGATTTCCAACAAGATAAATAGATAACACATGTCGAATCTCCTTCATCCAATATACTATGACAGATTCTTTGATTCCAAACAAAAACCTAAATTTGAAATGCAAGTTGATGAGAGAGCCTTGTTTTATAATCTTCTATTTTAGATGCAATAGTATTGGATGACTCGGTGTATATAGCTCCAATGGATTCCAAGAAGGTTTTACACTAATTGGGACAGTTCTACAGAACCTCGAGTCTCAATATTGCACAAGGTGCTTGTGTCAGAGCTTCAACAACATTGTATTTCTCAGAATCATGGATGTTCATATTAAAAGTCTACATTTGGATTGCACTCTTCAGTGGAAATAAAATTGAGTAAAAGTTTGGTTTCTCTATGTAGAGAGGTCTATACAGAGCAGTAGAAAAAGTGGAAGGCATGTCATTCATAGTCCCATTAGCTAAACCTTCTTTACTTGTTTTCCCTGGAGGTGTTTCATATGTATTTTTTCTAGTCATCAAATCAATAGTCTCGTTACATATAATAACAAGTGAAGTTTAGGAAGTATCCCCACTACGAAGATGACTTGTGTTTCCCCCTTGCATTGGTGTAGGATTTTATGCAACCATTGTTTTTTGATGTGGTGGAAAAGGACTAGTCAAAAAAATGGGTTGGGAATTCCCCTTTAAAAAAAAATTCACTTCATCTATATGAGGAGAATCCCTAGTGTAATGATATTCTCCACACATTAAACATGGAAATTTCATCTTTCACGACAATTGTTTATTCAATATGTTTTTGTTTCTTCATACTCTTTGTTTGATAAGAAATTTTGTTACATTTAGTTTTCTTCTTCTTCTTTCCTTTAGGTTGCGTAGATAAAG
>JASDQU010587473.1:0-10049 GCA_032191745.1 Picea mariana | reverse complement strand
TATATGGGAAAATATCCCATGAGTGAGGATATTTAAGGATACCTACTCCCACACTCTCATAGATAGGCTTTGAACCTCCCAAAAATGGGACATTGTTGGTAGTGTGGTTGTGGATATCTAGTGTACAGTAATCCATGTAGTCGATAGTAACAATCTTCCCTTGATGGGGAAATTGAAGAATATAAAAAAAGAATATGCAACGAAAGTAATCACATAAAATCATATTGAACAAAGAAATAAACTATAGTCTAGAGGAGCATCATGCACTTCTATATTGACATAAACAAATTTTCCCCTAGTTCAATGGACAAATATTGCAACAGTCCAAAATACTTGAAGCCACATCCATCAAATTATTTCAAGGTAGTAGGAGACAGATTTAGACTAGGAGAACCAATGGATTTCCAACAATATAAATAGATAACACATGTCGAATCTCCTTCATCCAATATACTATGACAGATTCTTTGATTCCAAACAAAAACCTAAATTTGAAATGCAAGTTGATGAGAGAGATTTGTTTTATAATATTCTAGTTTAGATGCAATAGTATTGGATGAATCAATGTATATAGCTCCAATGGATTCCAAGAAGGTTTTACACTAACTGGGACAGTTCTGCAGAACCTCAAGCCTCGATATTGCACAAGGTGCTTGTGTCATATCTTTAACAACATTGTATTTCTCAAAATCACGGATGTTCATATTAAAAGTCTACATTTGGATTGCACTCTTCAATGCAAATAAAATTGAGTAAAAAGTTGGTTTCTCTATGTGTAGAGGTCTATATAGAGCAGTAGCAGAAGTGGAAGGAATGTCATTCATAGTCCCATTAACTAAACCTTCTTTACTCGTTTTCCCTGGAGGTATGTCATATGTATTTTTTCTAGTCGTCAAATCAATAGTCTCGTTAAATATAATAACAAGTGCAGTTGAGGAAGTAGCCCGACTACAAGGATGACTTGTGTTTCCCCCTTGCGTAGGTGTAGGATTTTATGCAACCATTTTTTTTTTTTTTGTGGTGGAAAAGGATTAGTCAGAAAAACGGGTTGGTAATTCCCCTTTAATAAAAAACCCACTTCATCTATATGAGGACAATCCCTAGTGTAATGATATTCTCCACACATTAAACATGGAAATTTCATCTTTCACGACAGTTGTTTATCGACAATATGTTTTTGTTTCTTCATATTCTTCATTTGATAAGAAATTTTGTTACATTTAGTTTTCTTTGTCTTCTTTCCTTTAGGTTGCATAGATAAATAATAATTGGACTTTAATCACCTGGGAAGTTTGAACATGAGAGGATGAAGGGTTGGGTTGAATGTAATTCTTCATCCTAGCTGGGGTAGAAGTTGAATGGCTTGTTTTCCTAGTTGATTGTGTGGAAAACTGAATCTTTAAAGAGCTAATGATGCCATTCGAATAAGCATCAAATGATGGTTTGGGGTGATCATTTGATGCACATGGAATAAACATGTTAGCACTGAGAGTCACCTCTGGATTGTGTCGAAGGTAAGCCCATACCCATCAAATTTTTATGTCATAGGTTGATTACAAAAGGGTCAAATGGGCGCAATATCAATAAAATATTGTCTTAACTCAGAAAAATGGATTGGTATGCAAAAGTAGGTGAGGTATTAGCTTAAATTCATTCAGTATGTTGTAGTAAGGGTGAGTAGGAGGAAGAATTTGGTGAGAAAAATGTAGAGGCTTGCTACGAACATTAGGTCTTCCAGTAGCCTAAGGAGGAAAATCTTTCAAAACAAGATATTTTTTGAATTCAAATCTCAAAGAAACTGAAAGGAATTACAACGACACTATAATAAAACATTCATCATAATAAAGTCAAAATAATTCATGTGAATCAGTCAATCATGAACTCTTTCATCATCGGAGGAAAACAAGAGGGAGCAAGGAAGTTGACTGTCATTAAACAAGAAATCTCAGATTACCAATCATAACCAGAGAACCATAAGCTTCATATAGAACTTTACAATACGGGAGCTTTTCTCTACCATCGACCATCATAAAATATCAAAATGACTCCTATACACTCAGAGCCAAAACAACAGAGATGTGTTCGATTCATTGAATTTAAGGCATTACGTCTGCATCTTCTCAGTGAGTCAGACGCAACCTTAACTCGACATGGGCCTTCAGGAAAAAAATTCCATCAAGGGGGGGCTCTAGCTGACAACTTTGTCTCTATGGCCAAACAGTACATGCTTTCCATTTATGGAGTCAGTTGAAGCTTTCAACCACCACTCCTTTTTCATTTAATACTCCCTCTCGGGATCACAACAAGGTTAAACACCCAGGGGTTGTTGTGCACTGCTGGCAGACGGCTAAAATCACCCTATGATCTTGAAACCATGACGGTTTCACTCTGTAACGAACATGGGTGCCTTCGTCCTTTGGCACAGACCTTGTGGATTTTGTAACCTTACCTCCATATGACCTCGGTCCATGACCCAACGCTTAATTCTTGAGTGCTTCAGGATTTCTCATTTCGGGAATCTACACTCCACTTGATTCCAAATATCGTGATGCACGAACTCATGAAATGGCCTTTTCATATCGATAATCGGGCTTTCTTTGAAATTGACGACCATGATTACCTCCTCAAAACTTGAGTTGCCAACTATGTGATGGGCGTTAAACCTTCCTCCTAGACCCATTGTTCATGTGACCTTGGATCATGACCCTGGGCCTAGTCCCTAGGTGCTTCATGATTTCATGTTTCACAAACTTGCACTGTGCTCCATTCTAAGACCCCCAATTTGCGAAATTGTGACTTCTCGGATATGGTACCATGGGTCCCTCTAAGATTCACGGTCCATATCTCCTCTTCGCAAATAAGGATTTTGCGTCTTGGGAAGTTGAAAGACTACTCACCTTCCTTCTCCCGATTTATGATTTTGCAATCGCCTCAGATCGAAGGTCCACAAATTTCCTTAATATAACAGCTAATATCAACTCGCTAGTTCTCATTTTGCAAGTCCTCGCGACTCTCCCCTTTGAATTTTCCACTCCGCGAGTCAACAAAATGTTGATTTATCACCATGTTCTCTTCCCAGCACCAATGGCTAGGATTTACCTTGCGATTTCGGACCTCTTTCTGATGCTAATGAGGGTCATTTTTTTGAACTTCACATGTAATCCCAACCGTTGAAATCTTAACTTTCTCACTCGCTCGATTTGAGTCCATATTGGACCACTCTGAGTGTTGTTCTTTGACACTTCTTGTGCAGGCCATGAACTTGGGCAACCTTCTGCCCTCGAAAAATATATGTGATAACATTTGGCTCCATAGAGGATGGCATGCTCCCTGCGAGCTGCCAAAAACAAGCAGTTCTAGTCACCTTATGCATTGGGATATGGAGTCGAGCTCAAAACATCCTGCTGAAAAATAAAGGCCGATAAGTAAAAACAAAAATAAATACACATGCTCCAAGGATATTATTTATATATAGTCCTAAAATAATTGATTTTTACACTGTGCTAGGTGAAAGAAAATTTCCACCATAGCCATTCAAGTAACTTCCCAACTAGAAGTTCCTTCACTCCATCCATGATTGATAATAGATAATGCAACCGTGACCATAGAATGGTTACATTATTCATCTTCCCCCCTAATGTTGAGGTTAGGATAAATCTCGACGACTTCCAAACATGAAGGAAATACAACTCCATGTATTCCTTCACAGGCTCGAAGGCCCAGTGGAAAACTCCAAAAAATTTGTAACAAGCAGGATTCTCTGCTACACAGCTACTCACACATGACTGAATATCTCTGGTAGGCATAGGTGGGTGAACATTCGATGCAGGATGATTGGTCCTAGGTGATGGTTGTTCACTTACAGGCTTTGGACAGGAGATAAACTGCTCCTCCTATACATGCTTCTCTGTGTCTTATGTGGGTCCAGGATAGTTGATTTCCACCGAATTCTTTTCCTTAATGAATAAAGGAAAATGATATATAGTTTGGTCTTGGAAACCTTTCATGAAACCATACTCACCTGTGAGTATCAACGAAATAATTCCATTTGAAAATTTCAGAACATATGAAATGCATTACTCCATGTATATGGCCACAGGATCATGAATAATGTGATAGAATCCTAGCTTCTTTAGAAGACCAGGCCGCTCCTCTGTAAAATTATCTCTTCTTGCAAGTAAATTCCCTCCTTTCTCTTTTGAAACCAACTCTTGATGATCAAAAATTGTAGTCTCTTCTTCGTAAGAATGGTCACAAGATAATGGTGCAGCAGGATTTAAAACATCAAAACTATGATAAGCCAAGAGCATACAATTATCTACGCAATAAAGCACTACTACATGCTCAAAATGTTATGGAAACTGATCATAAGATTGATATGCATTCCTTCCCATCGAAAATCTATAACTATTGAAGGATATGATTCCAAATGTGAATCACACCCACTTGCTTGTTGTTGTTCTAGATCTGATTCATATTCACTATCTTCTTTCTTAGAATCTAAAACAGATCGACAGTCTTCTTGCTCATGCAAATTTTCGAGATATGTGTGCGTATGAACCCACATTCTAGTATTAGTGGTTTCTTCAAACTCTACATCATCTTCAAACAAATGTCGTAATGATGAAGATTTCATTTCTTTCAAGAGAAGGACAAGCTTTAGATGTTGAGCCATGACATAGTACGCCATGGCAGTAGTCTCTATGGGTCTGATCTACATAATCATACTATGATAAACATTGTAAAACCTCCTGTTGAAGATAGCCAAGGCTTCCTCTTCCCCTCTCCTTAAGGCATTAAACTCAAACCAATATTGATAAAAGGACTTATTCTCATCCCAATGCTTTAAAAATGCATGGCATAGCTCGGTCCAAGAGCCAATAGAATTGAATTCCAAACATCTAAACCAAACAACAACATCTCCAGACAAAGAGTGTGAGAACAACCTCATGGTAACATCCTCATAAACAATCTCGAACTGGTCAACAAATTTCTTAAAGGCCCCCAAGTGCCTCTCGAATGTAACATGGTCTTGTCCAGAAAAACAAGGAAGATACTCAAAGGAATCAGTAGGATAAGGGTTAAGGCGATATGGTAGCATCATAGGTTTAAGAAACTTATTTATGATTTTAATTTGAAAATAAATGGTATGATCATGAGGATAAATGAGTTGATGGCAAGGATCAATAGGAATAACAGAGGGTAACGAGATTTGAGAAGACTGTGAATTGTTTTCAACCTCCTCAAGGCTACAAGGGCAATTAATTTCAAGAGAAGATGCAATACATATCTCACTTTTATGAATAGGATGAGGTGAAGCCACATGATCGACATATACAACACAAGAAGAGGGCATGTCTTCTTCTTCCAAGGATGGATGAATGAAGGAAGGCTTATTGTCATCTGAATATACAAGGCTGAGGATAATCCTCTTTATATGTAAAGGGAAAGAGATAAATGATATGGTAAAGAAAAACATGATTTCATGAAGAAAAATCCTAAATTGATACCTGGTCTTCCCCTTCGGTATGATAATATTTATGTCAACAAGGTCCTCTCGAGTGGAGTCTTCAATTGTGGAGTCACCAGGTGCAAGTTGCAATCATCAATGGTTCTGATGTCTGATGCACCTTTAGAATAAAAAGCTCGTTGTCGTTCTACCTAGGGAAAAGTATTCAATTTGTTCCCCGACAATGATGCCAGAAATGTTAGCACTGAGAGTCATCTCCATATTGCGTTGAAGGTAATCCTAGTACCCATCAGATTTTTATGTCATAGGTTGATTATAAAAGGGTCAAATCGGCACAATATCAAGAAAATATCGTCTTAACTCAAAAAACTGGACTGGTATGCAGAGTTAGGTGAGGTCTTAGTTTAACTTCAGTCAATAGGTTGTAGTAAGGGTGAGTAGGAGGAAGGCTATGGTGAAAAAAATGTAGAGGCTTGTTGCAGACATCAGGTCTTCCAGCAACCTAAGGAGGAAAATGTCTGAAAACAAGATCATTTTTTAATTCAAATCTCAAAGAAACTGAAAGGAATTACAACGACACTATAATCAAACATTCATCATAATACAATCACAATAATTCACATGAATCAGTCAATCATGAAATCTTCCAGCATCATAGGAAAACAAAAGGGAGCAAGGAAGTTGTCTGTCATTAAAAAATAAATCTTAGATTACCAATCATAACGCGAGAACTAAAATATTCATTTAAAACTTTACAATACGGGATCTTTTCTCTACCATCAACCATCACAAAATATCAAAATGACTCCTATATACTTACAGACAAAACAACAGAGACCTGTTCAAGTCATTGCATTTAAGGAATTATGTCTGCGTCCTCGCAGTTAGACTGTGAAGGTATTTCTTTGTCATACGTAACCTTAACTCAACATGGGCCTTCAGGGAAAAACATCCATCGAGGGGGGGATCTGGCTGACAACTCTGTCTCTACAACTAGAACCTCCATGCTTTCCATTTATGGAGTGAATTGAAGCTTTAAACCACCACTCCTTTTTCATTTACTTCTCCTTCTCAGGATCGCAACAAGGTTAAACGCCCAGGGGCTATTGTGTGTGACTGGCAGATGGCTAATATCACCCTATGATCTTGAAACCGTGATGGTTTCACTCTATAACTAATGTGGGTGTCTTCGTCCTTTGGCACAAAGCTTATGTATTTTTCACTCTTACCTGCATGCAACCTCGGGCCATGACCCAATGCTTAATTCTTGAGTGCTTCACGATTTCGCATTTTGGGAGTATCCACTCCACTTGATTCCAAATATTGCGATGCACGAACTCGCAAAATGGCCTTTCCAGATTGATGATCGAGCCTACATTGAAATTTACGGCCATGATAACCTCCTCAAAAACCCGAGTCGTCAGCTATGCGATGGGTGTTAACCCTTCCTCATGGACCCATTGTTCATGTGACCTTGGGTCGTGACCCTGGGTGCTTCGTGATTTCTCTTTTCACAAACTTGCAACGTGCTCCATGATAATACCCCTGATTCATGAAATCACAACTTCTCGGATCTTGCGACACGCGTCCCTCTAAGATTCACGGTTTAGATCTCCTCTTTGCGAATCAAGATTTTATGTCTTGGGAAGTTGAAAGACTACTCACCTCCCTTCTCTCAATTTCCAATTTTGCAATTGCCTCAGATCGATGGTCTACGGATTTCCTTGATATAACAACTCACATAAACACACGAGTTCACATTTGGCAAGTCCTCGTGACTCTTCCCTTTAAATTTTCCACTCTGCGAGTCAGGGAAATGTTGATCTCTCACCACATGCCCTTCCTTGCACCAACAACTAGGATTTACCTCGCAATTTCAAACCCTTTTCTGACGTTAAACTTCGTGCAACTTTATGATCCTCATCACCTAAGGGTTGCTGATCTAAATTTCACATGGAATCTCTTCCGCTGAAAACTGAACTTGCTCACTCGCTCAATTTGAGTCTATATTGAACTTCTCTAAGTGTTGCACTTTGAATCTTCTTGCGCAGGCCGTGAACATGGGCAACCTATTTCCCTTGACAACTATATGTGATAACAAAACAAAATCTAGATATTGAGCAGAGCTAATAACATGGTATTCAGTGAGAACAACTCCCATCACAACATCTCTCGCAATGGGTGATAAAAGGGACTTCATGAACCATTTTAACAGTATTTGGATTGGAATGGAAACTTGAATTAACAATCTTCACTGCCTCCACTCATGAATATGATAAAAAATATGAGTGGAAGTGGATTTTCGAAGGTAGATAATACAGTCTGTATCGGTTTCATATCTAATCGAAATTTTATAATGAGTTAATAATACCATGAAAAGTGAATTAAAGTCACTGAAGAAACCTCATGGTAACTCAATATAACACTTATTTGTTGATCCCATAAGTGTTCTCTAGAAAAGAAGTAACCAATTAGAATCATCCATTAATGAGTTCGATGAACACCAAATATAAAATGTGATAACATGGTTATTGGGGCCTTCCCTAGGTTTTCCATCAAACTTGGTAATATTAGATGGTAACTTGGCAGGAATTACTAGCCATAATGTAGAATGGAGTATGGCATAATTCATCAAGCACAATAGGTTAGGGAGGTCCAGAGTGGGCAATAAAGGTAACTATCGACTAACTTGAGGATACTGGTAATACTAATGAGGCATCAAAATACCAATAAGACCATAACCTCATTTTAAAAGTACATTATATCCTGATGGTCCTCCCATATTTTGTTGTTGAGGGATTTGGGCAATAATAGCGTGATTCATCGGTTGAGGAATCTAGGCAACAAACGTTGGTTTCACCTGTTGAATAGGTATACTTCCTTTTGGAGGAAAACCTATTTGACTAGGCTAACTAGAGGTAGGGTTAAAAACATCTAGAAATCTTTGTTGACTATAGAGTCCTAAGGGAGTACTATTAGAGGGTCCCGACTTAGTGGTTTTCCCAAAGGGATGTTGCTAGATTTCGAGAAAATGGTTTTTCAGTTTTCCTATAAAATTCCCTCTAGCCATAGGTTGGGTTACAACCATTATTTTTCCACCAAATAAGGGTTTACCCCTAGTAGGAATTTGTCCTCTAATAGGAATATTCCCACTAATGGGATTAATTCCACAGGAAAAACATTTTCCCCTGGTTGAAACTTGTGTCCCAATAGGATTTTGTGTTATAAATGAACTTTTTGTTTGTAAAGGTACAATTTCTGAAACTATCATAGTGTTTCTTAATTGAGTAGGAAGGAGAAAACTCAAGTTACTTGACATATGACCAGAAATAGTAGAAATGTTACCAATCTGTCCCTTCGATTAAACATATAAGAACCTAAGGAAGAGGTTATAGGTGACTTTTTTGAGGTAGGAAGAGGATGGGTTGGGGTCATACCAATATTAAGGTGGATGTTTTGGCCTTAATATCTTCTCCAAAAAGTAGGAGTAGGAGTAGGTGTTTGAGTAGGATTAACTAATCCATGTGCTCAAATAGGGGTAGTAAATCCTTCTGTAGGGTTAGGTGTTCATGATTCCATAGCTAAAACTTCCTCGTATGGTCTAATTGGTAGTTGGGAATGATAATATTGTATCGCATATTCAATATCTCCCAAAGAAGGCATGTGTAGAATGATTGGTCGAAAGGGGTAAGTGAAAGGTGGGTTTGTAGGAACAAAACCTTCTTGAAAACTTATTCCATATTTCGTAAATTTTTCAGGGAAAGGAGAATTTATAGTCCAATTCTAAGAGACAAATTATTTGCTTATTGTTCCTTCATTGGAATTTTATTCCATTGAATTAGTGTGTAAGGGTTTTTATCCTTTTGGAGAAAACCCTTGCATCCTATGAGACCTAAAAATACCATCATCAGCCAGAGTTAAAAAAAAGGGCCAAATACAAGTAAAGAAAAACAGACCCTAAAAAAAATATGGAATCAAAAAGGAAAAGGGTATATGGATCTTCCAAAGATAGGATATCAAGTCGTCAATGAATATATGATAATTAGTTACCACGACCTCCACTTATTATCCCTTCTGAGTCAAAGAAATCCTCACTTCACGGGGTCACCCTCCAAGGGTATTGAAAGTGTGATACAACATTTGTCCTAAGTACCATGGGAACCTCCTCACAGTGACATCTACGGATACCTAGGAATTTCCACTAAGGTTACCAATTGGAAGTCAACCTACGGGGGGGGGTATAGTTGATAGTCGGGACCAAATATATGGAAATGATAACAAAGTCCAAATATATTCTAGAGGACTCAAGACAAGTGGACCTGTAATACTCCTTTGGACCACAAATGGTTTGAGATTAATGAAGCATCGAGACCAAATGAACTAGTAAAACTTCAAGAAGATCCGTTGATATACGCTCTTTCTACTATGATTGGTCAAGCTTTGGAGGGGTAATATCCTCATCTCTTCTGCAAGTGACCCCATGTTTAGCCCCCTTTTTAGAGGGGGTTCCCATCTATTCCTACAACAATTGTATTTGATCACTTTTTAGTGTTATTTGGTATGTTTTATCAATCTTGGA
>JASDQU010587472.1:42207-60689 GCA_032191745.1 Picea mariana | reverse complement strand
AAGATGATGAGTATGTGTAGATTACACCAGAGCAACTTGAGGAGGTTAGAAAAAGGGGTGTCGGAAAGGGACGGCTCAGAGCACTAAATCAACTAGATGAGAATACCAAGAATGAGTTGAGGAAGAAAGAAATTTTAACACATGCAAGAAGAAGTAAAGTTCCAGTTCCTCCACCACCAACTCCAGTGCCCCCACCACAAGCAAAAGAGGATCCACCACAACCAATAAAAGAAGTGTTTCTGCCTCCTCCACCGCCGATGCATAACCTGATCCCATAACCCACGCCAACCAATGAAAAAAATCAATTGAATATACATGTGTCGGTCATGATGGGGAAGATGAATATGTCGGTTCCTATAGTTGAGATGTGCAAGACCCCATCTGTAAGAAGATAAGTTATGAAGGCATTGAGGGTACCGGATGAGGCATAAGATCCTCCTGTAATTCTGAACAACATGTATCATGGACGACAAAGAGATGAAAACCCTCATTTCTATCTTTCATTAGGTGTGAATGGTCTCTGGTTGGATAACTGCATGTTGGATTCCAAAGCTTCAACAAATGTGATGTCTTTGAAGGTCATGGAACAAATCAATTTGAAGACAACCTGCCCATATGGAAATGTGTGCGGCATTGATTCAAAGAAGGTGAAAGTATATGGTCTCATAGAATACGTGGAGGTGTATTAGCATGATTTCCCTCTTACCATGCTCATCATGAACATATTGGTCATTGATGTTCCAAACGCTTGGGGCATGCTTTTGTCAAGAAGTAGGGCTTCTACCCTGGGAGGTTTCATTAGCATGGATCTTACTCATGCACATATTCCCATGGGGGGTGGCACATTTGAGATTATGTATGGCCAACAGGTAGTCAAGAAACATGTGATGGATCTGAATCACCCCGATTATCACAATGATTGTGAGTTGGATGTGCCTCGACAGATCATTGAGTATAACCCTCAGGATTTTCCTTTTGTGTAAGAAGATTGCATAGACACACTACTCCGAGTGTGGATAAATACAAAGAAACTCTTGCAGAATTCCAAGGGAAAGAACCAGGATCCATCAAAATACTCAAGAAAGACGAAGCTAAGAAAGATAAAGAGTGAGAACAAGCTATCAAAGATATGTACAAGGCATAAGCACCTTCACGACCTTACATTGAAAACATACCTTACATTAACTTCAATGAAGGCAACCTTGTACTAATGTGGGACGAGAAGAGAGGTAAGCCCAAGTATGATGAAAGGAATGAGGTTTTATGGCTTGGCCCTTACATCGTCAAGAATAAGTTGGAGAAAGTAAAATACTACTTGTCTACCATGGATGGGAGAAAGATGTCATTACCAGTTGATGGGTCTCTTCTCTGAACCTACATCTAAGGAACCTAACTTCTTCATGGCCTAGGCCCCAGGTAAGTGGGTAGGTCATTTGCTTTCCCTTGCATATGCATTTCCTTGCTCATGATAGTTTAGTTCCATCTACTTATGTTTGCATGTCATATCTGGATTTCTTTTCATTTTTCTCTACTTGAATTATTGCATAGTTGCTTTACATCATTTGATTTCATTATATTACATGTTAGCTTAGGATTTTTGAAAAAAACACAAAATTTTATTTTGAAAATTCGTTGAAATTTTGGATTTTTTATCATATGGACAAAGGGTAAGTAAGCCACCCTTGATATCCAACAATTTGTTTGTTTCAGTGTGTGTAGGCACGGGTCTTACCAGGAGATGTTGAGGTTCGCATGCACTCTACGATGAGTACATGTCCCCGAGTAGGAGCCATATTTTATCCCCCATTTATAGGGATAACTAAGGAGATGATGTCTCGAGGCCCTCAAGTAGCAAACACAGAGTACTGAGAGGCAGATGAGTAGGCAAGGGTCCTATCAGACCACACATCACCATCTGATCGATGGCAACAACATCCACTACACCTAGCTTGTCTCACAGAGGACAACGAGTCTTGCTCCATGAGGTAACAAGTCCAGTATTGTGGTAAGTGTCATTTTAATATTCGAAGCATTTGACAAGTTGCAAAGGGTCCTTTCTTGATTTTGAAAACATTTGCTTGGAAATTATGCCTTTTTACCTATTTCACCTTGGTGAGTGTTATGGTTTCCTAGTAAGTGGCCACCCTTAGGGAAAGGGTTGCTATCAGGGGGTCTCCTTGAAGGGTCATCGTACCATTCCTACTCATACTTGCCACCTTCCATCACTTCTCCCCCTCTGTCTCCCAAACTTTTAGGTTTTCAAGCTTATTGACCCAAGAAGGGAATGTACCTCATTTCATGGGAATAAAGGGACATTAGGCTTGGAGGTGCCCTAGTAAAAAACATCATGCACTAAAGTCTCACCTTGGGATCCTGAAAGCAATGAAACGCTTCTCAAAAAAGTAAGGGACCCATAAAATAAATAATTAATCAATTACTGAAACTTTCCAAGGTAGAGCGTTTGTGGGCTATGCATTTCCTTTTTAGTGCCCCTTATTGTCTTCAACTTGGAAAGGCATGCGAACCAAGGTAGAGCGTATGTGAGCTATGAATTTCCTTTTTAGTGCCCCTTATTGTCTTCAACTTGGTGACACATGCAAAATAAATGGCTAACAAAGGGCTTGGAAAAATATGCCTTAAAAACAAAAAGAGGAAAAGGATGTGGCTAGCCCTCAACAAATGCGCCCATAAATGAGATAATGCGAGCCCTTGTATGTCATGAAACCCCATACCTAGAAGTCTAACCCCATCCACCTTACTTTCAATACATGATTTAGAAAGGTTTCTCCTTGGGAACATCCCCTACTCGAGGAATTGGTTCACCCAATAGGGCATTATGACACCCCTCTCGTATCTAAATTTGGCAAATTGTATAAGGTCTTTGAGCATTTGCCTATTTTGAAAAGGGGGGATTTGATGCACATGGTCGGGTGGTTATTTTATTAGATATGTCTTACTTGGCATGATATTGTGACTTGTGGACCCTTGGAGGGCGTACTTGTTTGTCTTTGCAGGACCTTGACAGGTGAAAGTTTGATCATGAAGGCACAAGGTCACTTGCACTTTCATTTGGGGCATGAAGCCCACAGGTTGGATGATGTGCCCCCCTCTCTTTGGACACATGGATGATGAACGTTGCCTTTGGAGGCATGAGAGGACACCATGGAGAAGGAGACTAGCCCCCCCCTTGTCGAACTTTTGGCCTTGGAGGCTCAAAACGTCATCTCCTAGGGCATGACGTCATCATTTAGGGCTTTCTTCTTTTGTAAATTTGAATTCTAATTTGTAAAGGAGCAAATTGAGGAGGTCGTCCTCCCTAATTTTTGTTTTACCTTAAGTATGTGGACAAACTTGTTTTACAATGGCTTGTATAAATAAAGGCCTTGTCACTTTCATTTTACACATAACTCACTTGAGAATTACATAAGTGTTGGCTGAAATTTTCACCCTACTTGGGAAAATCACATCTCTCTCTCTCTCTCTCTCTCTCTCTCTCTTGTGCTATTTGGATCCTTGTTACTTGTCTATTGGAAGGAAGGCTAGCTCTATCTCTTGGATTCTTTGTTATTTCTTTTGTGATGGAATATTCTTGGCAAAAAAGGGTTTATCTTGCTAATTCTTCGACTAGGGAAGGAATTTATGCTTTGTGTTGTTCTTTCTTGGTTGCGAGGTTAATTTTGTTAAGCTCTCAGAGGAGTATAAAGGAATGCACCCTCCACTAAGATCTATCACCATTGTCTTGGATAAGCTACTTTTGCAAAGGTTGCTAGGAGGAATAAAAATGATTACACCCTCCTAGATTTACCTTACTAGTTTTGTTTTCCCTAGGGAGTAAAAAGACTTACACTCCTAGAGAAGTAACACAACTGGCCCTTACACAAGAGACCCCATAATCCAATTGATAAGGCACTAATATAATTTGAATTGCAGATATAAAAGCATTGCATTGGTATATGTGAATTGTTGAGATATTGCAATTGTCTAAATTGGAATTGATTCTACATGGTATAAGCATTATTGTGCCCTAAGGGCATCTAGATTGGCTAACCAATTCTCTTTTTTGTAATAAACTAATGCTACAACCATCAGGGTTGTTGCAAAATCACTCTTTCATAATCTTTTACTACTCTTTCTACCGCTGAAAATTGCAAGTAATTAATACTAATTATTCTTCTTGTCGAGGGCTTTCATTTGGGTGCTTTACTTGTGAATTTCAATGGCTAGAACTTATTGTTGTAGAAAATTTTTGCTACAACCACAAGGATGCCCTAATATATTGTCGATAACATCGTTTGAAATCCTATTTTGCCATCAAAACTTGAGTTTAAGTATTGGAGTATTATCTGTATGTTTAGGGCTTGATCATCAAACAATTATTTGATGTTTTTGATGGTTAATTGTGCAACTGTCATAACTTATTCTTTGTTGTTGCAAATATGATATATGTTGTAGTTCTGGGACAACAAGATTATCTTTTTGATTCCCCATTGATTAGAGGCTTTGTTTATCATCGTTTGTCTTGTTCTAGGTAGGGATAACACTATTTTGTAGGTACACAACACTTGGCAACCATTTACCTTTCAACAAGACTCTTCTTCAATCCATTTCTTCATCTCCAAGCTTGACCTATAGGGGATCCATTGAACATTCTCTCACTTTCCATCTCAATCCCCCTAGGGTCACCGGGATTCCCCCCTTGCGACGACTTATCATCACTAAAGCGAGGGGAGTGTCTATCTAAGGTGATCGTGGGTAGGTACTCCCATAGTTGTCAGACTCTTGTGGATTGGGTTAGGCTTTTCCCAGTCTAAATATTGTGCGATAACAGGCTGCAACCCCCTAGATCTCCAAGACACCTAAAGAGAAATTTAGTTCACCACCTAAAACCACCAGACTATTTTGAATCCAATCTTTTTGAAGGAGACATTCCCATTGCTCTTGTCTATCTAGGTAGGGACTATAACTATTTATGTAGGTGAATTCTTTTGTCAATTCCAAAGAGCACATAGTAGCCCCAAGTCCTGAAGTAAAATTCCAAGAATTGGATAGAGAGAAAGACTATTTTTCTAGCTAGTGATGAACCCTCTTAGATCTTCCTAGGGAATCTATGAAAGTAAATTCCCACACCTTCAAAACAATGGACAGGTCCTTAACCACTTTGTCTCCTTCAATCATAATCTCTCGTAGTAATATGATAGAGGGGTTGTGGGAATTAATCAATATTTTATGGCCAATTTTTGGGAGGAATTGGCCAGTCCTTGACAATTTAGAGAGAGAAAAATCATTTGGAAACCTCCCCAAGGGAATTTTCCCTAACAACCCCATTCAAATACCATTGTTTTCCACTTTGAACCTTAGTGTTTGCTTGATTGTGTGCCAAGTAAAGGAAATATTTCCTCCCTCTCTGTGAGGGTTTTGGATCCATTTCTTCTAGAGATCCTAAGGCTTGTACTATCCCTCCCACGAAAAGATAAAATCCTCTAATCCTAGGTTTGAGATTATACTTTGCATCTTTAGAGGACAGGGGTCTTGAGGAGCTCCAAAATATGAAGAAAGGCTAGGCAAGTTTACGGAGGATTTAAGAGAAGGAAATTTCTTTGGTATTTTACCCAACTCATCAAGGGGGATAAGGGTAGGGGGCTTCGACAAGTTTATCCTTGAGAGACTAGGCAATAAATCATCTAGTAGGGTTTCGAGAGGATTAAAAATTCCCACCTCCCAAGAGCCAAAACAAAAATTCTCACACTTTTGTGAAGGAACAAAGGAAGGGGAAGAATTGAGCTTACCGAAGCAATCATATCCACAAAAGGGAGGCATAGGGCACTCATTGTGTTGGGCTGTTAGGTCCTCTATTGGAGAAATCACCAGGAGACTGTGATTTTGTAGACATTTAACATCTTGAGCCTTTTTTAGAGAAGGTTGGGGAGAATCTTCATCTTCCTTGTGCTCTCTATGAACCTAGACTTTCCGCCTAAGTGGGAGTGAGTAATCCTTTGCAAGACACCCATAAAAGTGACATCAACCACACTTAAATTGGATTCCTTTGTAATCGAGGGATCGACTAAATATTGAAGGCCCCTTTCTGACGATAATTGACTCTGCCAGACCATTTGAGAGCTCCAATCTGACCAGAATTCTAGCCATTCCCATGTAACCATGGTTCTTGTAGGAGTTTTCCACATCATAAAATAAATCCAAGGCGTTCCCATTTTCCTTGAAAACTTCATCCAACCATAAGATTAGGGGTAGGCTCGGGAGCCTAACCCAAACTAGAGAAAAATCCATTTTGGTTGATTTTGCATCAAATTCCAGGTGACACTTCTTTAGAAAGAGAGCTTGGGAATCCCATGTCCATCGAGTTCTAATAATTTTGTTTGCATCTTCTCCCGAATGAAGAACCACACCAACCAACCTTTAAACAAAACCATACTACTTGGAGAGTAATCGAGAAAACCTGCAAAAATTTCCTTTGTCCATGATTTTACGGTTTCAACATTAATTTTCTTGCTCAGAAATTGACCCACAATGGTTGAATCCTTGAGGTCCATAATGTCATGAAGCTTGACACTCTCTCCTAGTTCCAAATTTATCACTTTTTCTTTCGTCTTCACACACTTGTGATGTTTCTTTGTTTTCCTCGAACCTCCCGATCCTTGCTCCTCTTGGTTAGAGGTCAGGGATTTACAGGGAAGAGCACAACTCATTAGATTGATGGACATCATACCTCCAATAAAACCTTTGTCTTCAATATTATCCATAGATTTAGATACATCGAGAGTAAGAGAGCTCAATAAGCATGATGGTAAGTTCAAGGGAAATTCACCCATAATGTTTCAAGTGAAATATCCTTGATCCCGCTGATCGGGATATCTACTACAGATCTAGTGTTCTGTCTCACAGATCTAATACACTAGGGGTTTCTGAATGCGTTTTATCTTCAGATCTGATATTCTGGGGGTTTCTGGATGCGTTTTAGTTATGTGCTTGAGATGTTTTGTGGTTGTTGCATGTGCATGTTATATGTTATGGTTTAAACAATATATATATATATATATATATATATATATATATATGATGCATGCAGAAATAAGGAACATCAACCGCCCAATAATATCTATTTATGAGATTCAAGCATGGAAATACAATGAAATACTAGAAATATAGAAGTTAGTCATTAGTTAGATCTCATGGATCATCACTGGAATAGAGGAAAATAACATAAAATACCCGTGATCAAAAGATGAAGGCAAATCTGATGCATGCACAGATAGATCGATAAAATCGACAGTTCCAAAGAAACACAGTAACCTCTACAAACTGGAAATCTCATCCGGAAGGTTATACCCATCGAAATGAGCTGAAAACTGTCGCAATAGAAGCACCATGGACTTTAGAATGATACTGGTGATTGCCAGATGACAGATCTGGCCTCTGATGCTCCAGATCTCGTCCCCCGGGGGTTTGCGCACCTCCTGGCTCTCTGGATGCGCCCCAAATGATTCCACCAATGGAATCCACTGTTATAGGACTCAAAACGATTACCTCACCAAATGTGGAATTGGGTCGGAAGGGTTTCCCTAGATCTACTCTGATGGTCCATCTATAACCCCAACTGTCCTTCCATAAGAGTTGCGCCCTAAATGGCTAAATGATGCACTATGAAGGATTACACCATCCAAATCTGATGGAAAGTGGCTCAATCTATGTACCCTGGCTGGATCTCAACTGGGTCGGAAGGAAACTCCAATCCGAGCTCTGATCTCGTGTAGCTACACAAACCCTCTATCTGACTTGCACCCCCACTGGCTGAGCTACGCAACACTGAAAACTGGATACTCTTGAATAGCATAGTGAAATACCTGGATGGTATCTCCGATGGGCTAGGGTGTGTCTCTCAACACCAAAACCTATCAATGGCGGTGGTTTCCTCCAGAAATCCACAAAACAATAGAAGTTGAATCTCTTCCTCCTCTGGGAACTCTCAACATCAAATCATAACAATGCATGATGAGGAATTAGGTCGAATTCCTCCCTTTATACTCTTCTCGATCTAATTCACCATTGACCTCACTTAAGCTAGGCGCTTTTCCTCCTGAGGTGAATAATTAATTAATTAAGTCCCCCTTTAACACCTTTTTTGTTTTAATTCTTCGTTGACTTAGGCTTAATTTAGCCACCAAATCATCCTTATTTCTCCCTTTTGTTCTCTGTTTGTGCCCGACTATAGTCTACGGGAACACATAGACTACTAAGTCACTCCCTGCTGGCCTACTCTTGGGAACAGGACATCACATCAAGGGGATAATGATTTCCATTGAGATGTATGCAGTGATTGATCCACATCGAGCTCAGGGAGTAAATGTCCATATCCACTAGATCCTCCCACCCACATTTCCTTTGATGTGCTCCCCTTGCAAAGTGATGGCTTAACAAAGCAGATGCGACAGGGTTGGAGGGATTAATAATCGACAGATCCACCTTAGTGTTCCAAGTGACTAAAAGATCTTGAATCATATTTCCTAGGATAGACAGTCTGTCATCTTCCATCATATGATTTCTAAGCTGTGATGGTCGATGTGGAGGAGGGTCGTATTCATGGTATGACTCCACTGATGGGTCGTCCATGTAATCAATGACCTCTTCTTCCATTTTGTTGAGTTTGTAGGTGTGACTTGCAGTGAAACCTTAGATCAACAGAAAATCACTAAGCTTGTGGAAAAACCATAGCCATAATATCTTCATGTTCACTATGGGTAGATCTTCTCAATCTCTTTGTTCAATAGACATATACATTTTCTCATAGTGTGAGTAGATATCCGCTCGTTGTGTTCAAATTTCACCGTACAATTTCAAATCTACTTGATCAGATATGGATAGATCTGCTTGCTTCTAGACTGAACTGGCCACTAAGACAATCAATTTAATCCACTAATCGCTAAGAGAATTGATTTGCTCCATTTTATAGAAAAAACATTACAGTTCAATCCTTTATATTTAATATCTAGAGAGTTTATATGCATATATAATAGCTAGAGACATTCAATATTGCAAATTTGCTATGTTATCAAATTAGGTCCANTGAATTTTTCTATTCACTGGATAGATAAATGTATGGACCATTCTGTAGCCAAATTTCAACCTCACCAAAATATTACCAAAACTTTGTCTTCCATCCAAATGCTTTCTATTCTTCTTATTGCCAACCTTGTATTATGCCACCTCCATAGACGAGTCATTCTATTACATCCTTACTTTGGCTTCAACCTAGACTTGGGCACTTTATAAGATCTTGAGATGTGACTGATAGAGAATGCCAACTACCACACTCCAAAAATTAAATTTGTTCGTTGAACAAATCCCATGGGATTAACAATGGAAATATGGTTTACTAAAGGCGGAGGAGAGATTTAAAGAAGAGAATGGTGACTAGGAGTGTAGATCCGAGGCTAGAGATTGACTTCAAAATTTGGTTGGATTTTCCATCTAAGGTTGTTGCTTACCAACCTACAAAAACCCTAGCTCTAACACTTGCAAAAACCCTCATCCTTCAAGCTTCTGATAAACATTTACATCTCTTATTCTTTCTTTTATACCTATCGGTGTAGATCTATTTTAAACCTAGATCTATCAAGCACCGAGAGGGATCAAATTTCTCATGATGTAATTATTTTTTTCATTATTATTCCTTCATATTAAATGATAACAAACAATTACACCTTAAGAAATCTTATCCTTCTAGGTGCTTGATAGATATTTTAGATGTTGTCATATATATATATATATATATATATATATATATATATATATATTAAAACTTTGGAAGGATTTTTAGATGGCTTGCTCATTTAAGAGCTCAACATGTCATTTGTGGGAATTGAACCTAGGTGGGGGGAAACTCGGGCTAAAGCCAATTGACTCTATCATGTATATATGTACATATGTAGTTATTTGTTTTTTGTTTATATTTTGTTGTTGTTATGTAACGTAACATAATGTTAAGTGACAACATCTCCCCCATATTGGGCTAGAGAGCACCTAGCTACTCTCGGTGTAATAATTTGTTGTTGTTGTCATGTAACTTAAGGTTAAGTGACAACATCTCCCCCGTAGTGAAATGTAGAGCACCTCCATACTATGGGTGCAAAGATAAAAAAAACTTTGTTTTTAACATAAAATCACTGAATATTGTTGACTAATTTTTTTTTTTCATACACAATACAAAACATATATTACATCAATAGAATTAATGTTGAAAAATATAAATTTATTTTATCACAAATAATATGATATCTAAATTGATGGTCCAAATAAAAAATAGAAATCGTGTCTAAAGTATTTCATTTATAATATACCAAGTAAATATATCAACCATCACTACACATTAGTGTTGTGAAGGCTCGAGCTTTATTAGCAATCTGTGGGGTGAGAGAAGAGTAGGAGGATCGTGAGCCGTATATCAGGGTCAAAAAATGGATGGTGGAGATGTATTGGCGGGAACTTGAAATTGAGGAGGTCGATAAAAGGACCATCGGTGGCGGGGTAAAGGCATTATATTGTTGAACGGTTTCGGAGACAAAGCAATTCGAAGCAGAACGATTATAGAGATGGCCCGCACGAAGCAGATAGCCCGGAAGTCGACTAGCGGGAAGGCCTCGCGGAAGAAGCTAGCCACAAAGTTGCCCTAATATATTGTTGATAACATCTTTCTGCAACCCTGTTTGCCATCAAAACTTGAGTTTAAGTATTGGAGTATTATCTATATGTTTAGGGCTTGATCATCCAATAATTATTTGATGTTTTTGATGGTTAATTGTGTAGTTGTCATAACTTATTCTTTGTTGATGTAAATCTGATTTATGTTGCAGTTCTAGGAGAACAAGCTTATCTTGTTGATTCCCCATTGATTAGAGGCTTGGTTTACCATTGCTTGTCTTATTCTGGGCAGAGCTAACACTGTTTTGCAAGTGAACAACACTTGACAACCATTTAACCTTCCACAAGACTCTTCTTCAAGCCCTTTCTTCATCTCCAAGCTTTACCCATAGGAGATCCATTGACTATTCTCTCACTTTCCATCTCAATCCCCTAGGGTCACCGAGATTCCCCCCTTGTGGTGACTTATCATCGCTAAAGCGAGGGGAGTGTTAATCTAAGGTGACAATGGGTAGGCACTCCCACAGTTGTCACACTCTCGTGGATTGGGTTAGGCTTTTCCCAATCTACAGATTGTACAATAACAGACTGCAAACCCCCCAAATCTCCAAGGCACCTAAAGAGAAATTTAGTTCACCAACTAAAACCACCAAACCATTTTGAATCCAATCTTTATGAAGGAGAGCTTCATAGTGCTCATGTCTATCCAGGTAGGGACCATAAATGTTTATGCAGGTGAATTATTTTGTCAATTCCAAAGAGCACATAGTAGCCCCAAGTCCTGAAGTAAAATCCCAAGAATTAGATAGAGAGAAAGACTCTTTTTTCTAGCTAGTGATGAGCCCCCCTAGATCTTCCTAGGGAATTTATGAAAGTAAATTCCCACCCCTTCAAAAGAATGGACGGGTCCTTAACCACTTTGTCTCCTTCGATCATAATTTCTAGTAGGAATATGATAGAGGGGTTGTGGGAATCAATCAATCTTTGTATGGCCAAATTTTGGGAGGAATTTGCCATTCCTTGACAATTTAGAGAGAGAACAAGCATTTGGAAACCTCTCTGGGGGAATTTTCTCTAACAACCCCATTCAGATACCATTGTTTTCCACTTTGAACCTTAATGTTTGCTTGATTGTGTGCTAAGGAAAGGAAATATTTCCTCCTTCTCTGTGAGGGTTTTGGATCCTTTTCTTCTAGTGATCCTAAGCCTCCTGATATCCCTCCCACGAAGAGAGATACTCCTCTAGCCCTAGGTCTGAGATTATACTTTGTAGCTTTAGAGGACCAAGGATCTTAAGGAGCTCCCAAATATGAAGAAAGGCTAGGAAAGTTTGATCCAAAATTTATGAGCAGAATGAAATAAATGCAGATTTATATTATTAACACATAGATACCGTAAACAATAACAGAGATACAATAAAACTTAGCTTTAATTCAATAAAGAAATATGTTAAAACTGTACAATGAAGATTGAAACAAGCTTGCTAGAATGGTGGCGGCTTATCTCTAAGAAGATATGTGACGGTTACGTTTATTTGCAAGAAGATGAGTACAATGAGGCTCCAAAGGCCTTTTTACATCAAACATGAATGCTAAAACTCTAGACATCCAAAAACATAACCCTAGGAGATGAAGTGCCAAAAGTCATGTGGGCTCTGTTGGGGTAAGTTGGTACATCAACTTCCCGGGGTCGTAACTTTTGCATACGATGTTCGTTTTAGGCGCACAATAGCCCGTTGGAAAGGTCTATCTAAGGACTACATATTATGTCATCACACTTTATAATATGACTATGGCGGGCCTGAAAAATGTTGTTTAGGGCCTCAAAACGACCCCTGGAGTTCAAGACCCGAAAAGATAGAAAAAAATCTGCCAAAATGAAAATTGAACTATTAAGATGAAATCTATGTGTGAGATAGTTGGAATAGGTGGGTGGCCATCAATATCCACTTGGATCAATCCTTCTCCATTACGAAACAATGGTCTCCATTGCATTGAGTTTCCCCATAAGATGAGGAATTTTTTGTTGAATTTGGCCCCGGGTGAGCCACTTGCCTTGGTGCAGGAGTTGCCCTGCTTTGACAACCTGATAAAGTTAGATCTTATGTTGGTGAGTGCCCTTAACCTATGTATCCGCGGTCTAATCAGTGGATTCATGTTTCATGCAATCAAGGTTGAGCTCTATTGGTGTCAATTGTTTTGATACCTCTGAGGTGTCCAATAATGGTGGAAAGTATGGTCGAAGGAGGTCCACTATAAACACTAGGTGCAAGCCAAGGAATGGGGAAATGTTGTGCTCAAAAGCATTGTCACCCACAACCTTGGTGATGGTATAAGGTCCATAGCGGAGTGGACAAATCTTTTTATGGGGTTCTGTAAGGCGTTCTTTCTGCAAGTGCAACCAAACTTTATCTCCCACCTGAAACTTGTGCGACACCCGATGTTGATTATGGCATTGTTTGTACCTGGCATTGAACTTCTGTAAAATATCCTGAACCTATTGGCGGATGTGATGGATCTGCTCAATGAATCGGGTAGCTTTGATGGCTTCAATTTGAGGAGGGGATGAGTCTACTTGGGTGGCCGCAAGGGGTAGTGCAACATCCATGGGACCCAATGGTTGAAATCCCAACCCCACCTGAAAGGGGTTGTGGTCGGTTGAGCTATGTATGGCTATGTTGTAGTTGTGTTGAACTTAGGGAAGACTCTCATCCCATGTGTGGGGATGCTTGTAATTGTACATGTGCAAGATATTCACAATCATTCGGTTGACGACCCCAGTTTGGTCATCCATCTGGGGGTGGAAGGCAGTGGATTTGGTGAGCTTGGTGTCCAGTAGTGACCAAAGGCTCGACTAGAATGTGTTGAGGAACCAGATGTCCCGATTTGAGACGATGGTTTGTGGTATCCCAAAATGTACCCACACTCATTCGAAGAAGATCTTGGCAGTGGCCTTTGCTGTGATGCTCTTCTTGCAGGTGACCAAAATCGTCATCTTAGAAAATGATCAACCACCACAAAAACACAGTCATTTCTTCGCTTGGTTGACGGAAGGCCCAACATGTAGTCCATCGAGATGGATTCCTAGGGCCTTTCAGGAATAGGCAGAGGGGTGTACATGCTTTGTTTCTTAATGACCAATTTGGAAATGGCGTAGGCAGTGCAGGATTTGATATACTTGCTGACATCCTATCAAAGTTTTGGCCAATAGAAATGTTGTTGAAACACTACCACTGTCTTTTCTACGTTGAAGTGGCCTACCACCCGACTGTAGTGGGCTTCCCAAATCAGCTTCGCTCGCTCGCTTGATGGAATGTAGAGATGGCCCAGATCGCACAACAACCCATATTAAAGATGGAAATTAGTGATAGTTGTGTTTGCACCCAAAATCTGGTAGGTGGCGACGAAGTCAGGATCGCTCTCATAGAGTTGGGGCCATCCGAAAGTCTCGTGGTCGTAGGAGTTTAGCACTATGGTGAGTGTTGCAATTGGAGAGCGATTGAGGCAATCAATGATGCAGTTGGTGCTTCCTGTCTTATACTTGATGGTGAGATGGAATTGCTACAAGTATCTGGACCACTTCTAATGGCAGTCATTCTACAATTTTCCTTGTGTATGCATGAACTGCAATGGCTTATGATCGGTGTGGATGAATGTCTCCTTTCTGAGAATGTAATGCCTCCACTGGCAGTAGAATTGCGCAATAGAGTACATTTATTTGTCATAAGTAGGGTACTTACAAACGGCATCTGATAGTGTCTCACTATGATAGGCCACAAGGTGTCCATGTTGATTGAGAATTGTGCCCATAACATAGTTGGAAGCATCTATCTCGATCTCAAATGGTTGTTGTAGGTCGGTAATGAGAGCACTGGGGCTAAGCACAAGCATTGCTTCAAATCATCGAATGCTTGTTGTTGTGATATGTCCCACATGAACTTTGCCTTACCACCACCCCTGGTTACTTGGCTAAGGGCCCATGCAATATGGGAGAATCTCAACACAAACCCGTGACAGAAATTGGAAAGGCCTAAAAAACTATGAAGCTCAATGAGTGTGGTTGGGGCTGGCCAGTCACGAATGAACTGGATCTTGGCTGGATCCACATGCACCCCATGCTTATCAAAAATGTAGCCTAGGTACTAGACCATGTCCATGTCGAAGGAACATTTTTCCAAATTTGCATATAGCTTGTGCTGTCGCAAAGTGTGTAGAACCTGCTGAACATGCTGCAAGTGTTCCACCCAAGTCTTGTTGTAGATGAGGATGTACTCCAGATAAACTGACACAAAAGAATTGGTGAAATGCCGCAAGATATTGTCCATCATACTCATGAAAGTTGTTGGGGCATTCGTCAAACCAAAGGGCATGAACAACCATTCAAAAAGACCTTTTTTGGACTTGAAGACAATTTTCCATGCATTTGTCTGCTCTATTGGGATTTGATGGTAGCCAGACTTCAGATCAATCTTACTGAAGTATTTGACCCTCTTGAGCTGGTAAAGAGATCGTCGATTAGGGGAATCGAGTACCAGTTCCTGACTGTAAATTGATTTAGGGCCCAGTAATCGATGCATAGTCACCAGGTCCCGTCTTTCTTCTACACAAACTCCTGTCTTTCTTCTGCACAAGCACGATTGGGCTTCCACATGGTGATGAGATGGGTTGGATGTGCCCATTTTGGAGCAGTTCTTGGATCTGACGCTTGATCTCCTCATTTTCTAATAGAGAGTAGTGATAGACTGGCCCATTGGGTAGCAGTGCACCGGGGGTCAGATCAATTAAATGCTTGACCTGATAGTGCAGAGGTACCCTAGTGGGTGAAGAGAAGATGTCTTTGTATTCTTCCACGATCTTATCCACTTGTTTCTGCTGCATGGAGAGATCGTCCGCGAAGGCCATGGATGTGGTTGCAACCTTCCACTCGCTTTAAGAGAGAATCATGAAGAATACAAACTTCCGAGTATGAGAGATGACCTTCCTGAATTACTTGGTAGAGATCAAGGAAATGGCAGTAGGTGGGACTACCTCGGGTGTCCTGTAGAATTTCCTATCCAAAGTAATGATAAAACTGTGAGGCCTAGAATCATATACAACATGATGTTTCCATAAATAAGGTTGGCCCAAAAGAACATCATAAACTTCAAGGGGAGAGACATCACACAATACCTCATCTTTGAAGGGCTTGAGGTCGTAGGACATGCGACACTGTTGGCTGACGCCAAGATCTCTTCCTTGGTGGAGCCATCTGATGGTGTATGGCTATGGGTGCGACATTGTTAGTAGGTCCAACTGCTCGATGACCTCCGCCGAGATGAGGTTCTTCTGACTACTGCTATCAACTATGAATTGCAGTGGAGTACCCTTCACCCACATCTGTGAATGAAAGAGACACTCACCTTCCTCTGGCTCATCAGGTTCACCAAGATGGATCTTAGCCACCAATGGCTACTTCGAGCAACAATTAACAATGTTATGCCAGGGACTCTTATGGAAGTTGCACCACTTCCCAGTGTCTTTCTCCATATTTCTATTGTCCTTCTTTGTTTGTGACTTAGACTGGTTGTCATGAGTTTGTCCATCTTTGATCTATGGGTTGGGGTTGCCCTTGCTCTGCTTCTGCTGTGAGGGGTTCCCAGGCCCAAACTGTCACATCTTTTGTTTAAGCTTCTGCTCAATTTTGACAACATATCGATAGGCCGCGCTTAAGGACGAGAAGTACATAAACTCCATCTGTCTAGATGTATCTATGCAGACTGTTGCAGTACTTGAGCACCAAATGTCGCTCAGAGTCTTTTATACCCAACTTGGTGCGCAAGGTATGTAAGATATTTGTGAACTCTGGCATTGTTTGGTCCCTTTCCTGCCGCAGTGTAGTCCATCTTGTATACAGATCGTCATAACTTCCAACATGGTAGTATTGTTCCTTAATAGAATCCCTGAAGGACTCCCATGTAAGTGAGACTGTAAATAATGAGGGTTCCTCTATAGCCTTTTGCTCACATGAAGTATCCCACCAATCTTTAACACAGGGGATGGATTTGAGGAGCGCAAATGTAATCTTTTCTCTATTGGAAAAGTTATGGACAAAAAAGTACCCTTCTAGCAGATTCAACCATTTTTGTCTACAACATCTGCGTCTATTTGAACTTCAAATATAGGAATATCAAATTTGATCTGTACCTTGAATGGGGTGACGCCTCCGCTTGAGGAAGATATGTCGCCTGTTGGTAGTCGTTGAAGGATTTACACAAAACTATTCATCATCTCGTTTCTATGTTACGCGAGGGCTTCCTCGAGCAATAATTTGAAAGGATCTTTTGTTTCGTCGTCTTTCTTTTCTCCCGCCATGGAAGGTCGCTTGGGCGTGCGAGAGCTCTTATCCTCAAGAGAAACAAGCTCGAGACCTAACTCTTTGTACCCTGACCTCGTCGAGGACATGCACTAAGAATGACAAGGAGCAGACCACTCTGATACCATTGATCTAGATTTTAAGAGTAGAACGAAATGAATACAGATTTGTATTATTAACACAAAGATACAGTGAACAATAACAAAGATACAGTAAAACATAGCTTCTATTCAATAAAGAAATATGCTGAAACTGTAAAATGCAGACTGAAACAAGCTTGCTAGAATTGTGGTGGCTTATCTCTGAGAAGAGATGTGACAATCATGCTCATTCATGAGAATATGAGTACAATGAGGCTCCAAAGGCCTTTTCACATAAAACATGAATGCCAAAACCATAGACATCCAAAATCATAACCCTAGGAGATGAAGCGCCAAAAGTCATGTGGGCCCCATTAGGGTAAGTTGGTACATCAACTTCCCGGGGTCGTAACTTTTGCATAAGATCTCCATTTTAGGTGCACAATAGCCTGTTAGAAATGTCTATCTGAGGACTACACATTACGTCATCGCACTTTGATTTTGTGTACAATGTAGCTACGACAGGCTCAAAAAATGTTATTTAGGGCCTGAAAATGACCCCAGAAGTTCAAGACCCGAAAAGCTAGAAAAAAACTACCAAAATGAAAACTGAAATTGCCAAGATGAAATTTGTGTGTGAGCGAGTTGGAATAGGTGGGTGGCCACACATATCCACCTGGATCAAATTTTATGAAGGAATTAGGAGAAGGAAATTTCTTTGGTAGTTTACCGAACTCCTAAAGGGGGATAAGGGCAGTGGCCTTCAACAAGTTTATCCTTGAGAGACTAGGCACAAAATCACCTAGCAGGGTTTCAAGAGGATTAAAAATTCCCACCTCCCAAGAGACAAAACAAAAATTCTCAGACTTTTTTAAAGGAACAAAGGAAGGGGAAGAATTGAGCTTAGCCAAGCAATCATATCCACATTAGGGAGGCATAGGGCACTCGTTGTGTTGGGCTGATAGGTCATATATTGGAGAAATCACTAGGAGACTGTGCTTTTGTAGACCTTTAACATCCTAAGCCTTTTTCAGAGAAGGTTGGGGAGAATCTTCATCTCGTTGTGCTCTCTACAAACCTAGAATTTCTACCTAAGTGGCAGTGAGAAATCCTTTGCAAGATGCCCATAAAAGTGACATCAACCGCACTTAAACAAGATTCCTTTGTAACCCATGGATCGACTGAATATAACATGTAGTGTCCCCAAGGCCGAGCCCCGTTGCAGATCATGTTATATGCAAAGAATTGTAAATATGTTCTATAGGCTGGTGAGCCAAGTTTTGAATAAGTTGTAGGCTTATGAGTTTTGTTACGCCAGGGAGCCTAAGTGCTGAAGTCCAGGAGCCGGTGGATGTACTTGTATGTATGCAGGTCAATTAATAAAATATAAATACCGCC
>JASDQU010587471.1:71392-84846 GCA_032191745.1 Picea mariana | reverse complement strand
TCACGATCCCGGTCATATAGCAAGACCAAGTCACCTTCAGAAAAAACACAAGGTCTAACGATTTTGTCATATTGAGTTTTTACATGTTTTTTATGCATTTCATTACCTAGGGAGACATCACGCCGAGTTTCATCTAGTTGTGTCAAATGCAAAAGGCGTTCCTCCTTGGTTGGGGTATTAGGAAGTAATTCAACAACTAGTTTCAAAGATGGTATTTCACATTCAATTGGAAGCACGACTTCTAAAACATACACCAACTTAAATGGTGTAAAACTCGTAGTTGTTTTAACTGAAGTTTGATATGCCCATAATTCCAAAAACAACATTGTATGCTAATTTGATTTATGAATCCCTATCATCCTTTGAAGCATAGTTGACAAAACTTTGTTGGTAGCTTTGACTTGGCTAATGGCCTGCAGATAGTAAGGAGTTGAGTTTTCATGCTATAAACCCAACTTGGCGGTTAGTCATGACATCATATAATTGCGAAAATGAATGCCATGATCAATGAAAATGGATTGAGGCACACCAGATCGAGTAATAATGTGATTAAAAAAGAAAAGAGTTGTAGTTTTCTCGGTATTATTATATGTAGGCTTCGCCTTGGCCCATTTAGTAAAATATTCTATGGCGACAATAATGTACCCATGCCCCTCGACTGAGTGAGGGTTACATGTCATGAAATCAATGCCACATTTGCAAATGGACCAATGGAAACTACAGGGTGGAGAGGATCAGGAGGGGCGCACAACTTACGATCGTAGATCTGTCACGCATGAAATTTTTGGACTGCAAGAATGCAATCTTTAAATAATGATGGAAAAAAATAACCTTCCTATAGAATTTTTTGGGCTATGGAATACCCATACACATGATCACCACATGCTCCAGCATGACAATCATTAAGGGCTCTCTCAGATTCTTCATACATTAAACACCATCGAAAAATGGAATTGACACCACGACGATAAATTATATCGCCAATAATGATGTATTGGCAAGATTGGTATCAAATACGAAGACATTCAGTACTCGAGAGATCATGCCAAAAGATATGGGTTTAGAAATAGATGATGATTTCTCCATACCATAGATTAAAAGAGTTGATTAGAAAAAGGGATTCATCGGGAATCGATTCTTCTGTCAGACTCTCAAATTCATAGGAGGGAAGGTCACAAATCATCTTAGCGAAGACCAAATATTTCTTATATTTGGCTCTGTCAAATTCCAAATCAAACTCTTGTAGGATGAAAATCCATTTGAAGTATTTCCCCCCTAACACTTATCTAGTCAAGATATGTTGCATGGGGTTACAATCAGAAATAATGGTGGTTTTCCACAGTAACATGTAGTGACGCAAATGTTGGACAAATTGAACAACATCCAATGCCAATTTATCCACATGTGAGTATTTGATTTCAGGAGGAGACATACTCTTACTAAAATAGTAGACGACATGTTCATCGTGCAAATTGTCCTCTTATACCAACACCATGCAACGATACTGTCAGAAGCAAAAAGGTATAAATAATAATCACGACTATAGTCTGGGGATGCAACAATGGATTATGAGTCAATGCGTGCTTTAAAGAATCAAATGTCATTTGAGTAGTGTCATCCCAAACAAAGGGAACCCCTTTTTTAAGAAGTCGGATAAAACCCTTGGTCAGTTCTTCATATTTGAGAACAAATCAACATAAATGTTTTTCCTTCCCTTGCAAATGTTGGAGCTGGCATAAATTTGAAGGAGGAGGTAAATTCAAGATGGCATCAATATTCAATGGATCAACTCATATCCCTTTCTTGGACACTATAAAACCAAGGAGACGTTCTGATTCCACACAAAATATACATTTATGCGGATTTAAGCGAATATTGTAAAAACAACATCTAAGAAAAATAACTCGAAGATGCACATGATGATCCTGACGTTGCATGGAATGTGGAGGTAAGTCATCAAGATAATGTTTTACAATATGCTTCATGTCATGAAAAGCGTAAGGCATAGCCCATCGAAAATTTGCGCCAACATTTTTTAGTCCAAAAGGGAGTTTTTTGTAGGAAAAGGTACCCCAAGGACAAATGAAAGCAGTTTTGTGTTGATCCGATGGTAGTATATTAATTTGATTACAACCGAAGAAACCATCCATAAATGAGAATATTTCACTGCTAACACAATGATGAATGATCTGGTTAATGAAAGGGTTTGGGTAGTTATATTTAGGACAAGCCCTATTGATATCCCTATAATCAATACATACGTGGATCACACCTTGTTTCTTAGTGACAGGAACAATATTTGAAAACCAATCAGTAAGAGGTATAGGATAAATAAAATCGGCTTTAATAGGTTTTTCAACTTCCATTTTAATAACAACAACTTTTCATCGATGAACGGGGTGAAGCTTTTTTCATTCAGGATTGGCTTCAGGATAAGTCTTAATTTCATGAATAACGATAGTCGAGTCAATTCCAAGCATTTCTTCGTAATAAAAAGAAAATATGTCATGGAATTATTTGAATAGGATTCTGTAAGTTTTTATTTCATCAGGAGAACAAGAGGAACCTATATGAATCTTTTCCACAATACCAGGTTTGAATGAGATATCGATTAGTATAGTAGCGAATATGTTTCCCAAATTCCCTTCAGATAAAGCATCACGATGAGAATTTTTAAATATATCAGGTAAGACGAGAGTATCAGGATGAGTCTCAATAGTCTCGAGCTCAAAAAAGAAAGAGGAAAGATGATGACTATTGTCCCAAGGGGTTTCTTCCAAATACATGACCTCTAAGATACTCTCATCAGTAGGGAAAGTATCATCAAAAGGATCAGGGGATGTCATATAAATAATCCAAGAAGAGTGAGAGTACTCATATAAGACATGACTCATGGGGTCACTTGTGTCAAAAGCAACCACAGAGGCAGATCAAATCGCTTCATAAGCGATTTCAATTGGACTAAGTGACATTCTATCCTTGTAACTGTCATAGTCAGATGGACGGGGTACTACCCAAGGATCATATGAGTCAAGGGATTTACTAGTATCAATCAAAGTCATGTTGACTTGGGCGACATGCAGAGGAATGTCAAGTGATGGGAGTGGAAAAGTTCCATTCATAGATGAATATTTCAAAATATCCACTCCAACATCATCATAGGAAGATGGGGTTTTCTCGATAAAGGAACACTAGTAATGTGTGAATCAGAATTAAAATAGGAGAGTTGGTCTACCATGACTATTTTTCCTTGATGGGGGAAACATAGTACACAAAATGAAGTAGAAACTACGACTGACATAACATAAATACAACTACGATCTAGTAGAATATTATAATTGAGTGGTGCATCGACACCTTCTACTTCAACAATGACTGTCTTACCTTCTAATTCAACTGGTAATGCAGAAGTACTCCAAACGGTTTAAATCCTTTACCGTCAAATGATTTTAATGTATTGGGTCATTGGTTAATCGACGAAGAGCCAATATCTTTCCAACAGTTAAGAGACATCACACAAGTCGAGGCTCCTTCATCTATAACAATATGAAAAATAGAATTTTGGCGTACAATAACTTGAATTTGGAATCCAAGTTGGAGAGGGAGCCTTGGAAGATGAGTTTCCAAGTCAAAAGATATCATATTCACATCACTAGGGTCAATCCCACCAATGGATGACAACAATGAACTTCATCATTTTACTATGAAGTACCTGTGTGCACTATGCCATGAAAGGTGCATACAAAAATGATATCAAACAACTCACTAGCTTAAGTACATTTTCATTTACATTTACAATAGGGTTCGACCTAGGGATATTACAATCCCCTCCCCTTATTTATGCATTGTCCTCAGTGCATCATGTACACATATACAAAAAAAATTTAAAAAATCCTCAAAAAGATGTGGGTATTCTTCCCGCATTACATCCTCATGCTCCCAAGTAGCGTCCTCAGGACCGTACCAGGTCCATTGGACCTTTACAAGCCCCATGGCTTGATTTCAGAGCTGTTTGATTTTCTGGTCCAGAATGTGTACCAGATGCACTTGGAAAGCGCCTTCTTGCTCCACTTGAATCACATTCCAATCAATAACATGATTAGCATCAAGTATATATTTCTTGAGCAATGATACATGGGATACATTATGAATAGACATAGATGCAGGCAATGCAATCATATAAGCTACTGGACCAATCCTCTCTAGGATTTCAAACAACCCACAATAACGAGCTGCCAACTTGGAACAATTTACCAACTTCAGGAAACTTTTGTTGGCCTTCACTTTCAAGAATACATGGTCCCCAAATTTAAATTCCATGTGAGTTATGCCCTTATCAACATAGATTTTCTGCTTGTCTTGGGCAGCCTTTAAATTTTGTTTTATTTTCAACATTTTCTCCTCCATTTCCCTAAGTAAATCTGGCCCAACCACTGCTCTATCTTCTGGGTTATCCCAACTTACTGGTGTGTTGCACTTTTTTCCATAAAGTGCGTCAAATGGGCTCATCTTTAGAGATGTTTGGTACCCATTTTTATAAGAAAACTCTACTGAGTGTAGGTAGTCTTCAAATTTTGATGGTTTATCCATCACATACATCCTCAACATATCCTCAATCACTTGATTCACCCTCTTTGTTTTCCCATCTTATTCTGGATGATAAGCTGTCCTAAAATTCAAATTTGTTCCAAATCCATTAAATAATCCCTTCCAAAATTTTGATGTAAATTTTGGATCTCTGCCAGACACAATTGTCTTTGGTATGCCATGTAATCAAGCAATTTCCTTCATATAAACATCAACAATGTTGGCTTCCTTATGAGTGAGCCTAACTGTAATAAAATGGGCAGCTTTAGTAAGCTTATCCACCACTACCATGATAGAATCATGTTGCTTATTTGTCCTGGGAAGTTTGGTGATGAAATCCATGGTTACAACTTCCCATTTCCACTCAAGAATGGGTAATGGATGTAGCAAACCAGCTAGGTGTCTATGCTCAGTGTTTACCTTTTGACATTCAAAACATTTGGCAATAAAGTATGCAACTTCTTTCTTCATGCCTGGCCAATAATATTGGCTTTTGACAACTGCAATAGTTTTCTGATAACCCGGGTGCCCAACATAAGGTACATTTTTCATTTCTCCCAATAAGGGATTTTTCAATTCATGGGAATTTGTTACATAAATTCTTCCCTTGTACATGAGAATTTTATCAACATCTAGCTTGTATTCATCAATTTTCTGCTGCCATTTACCTTGCTGTAATTTTTCCACTAATTCCTTATATTGCAAATCTAATTTTGCATCCTCTAAAATTCTATGTTTCAAATCCGATTGGTACATGCTAATGAATGTAGCATGCAATTCATTAACTCTTCTGTTGAGTGCATCAACCACTTTGTTCTCTTTCCCCTTGATATGCTTTATGTCAAAGTCATATTCACTTAGAAATTACAACCATTTGTTTTTCCTAACATTTAGAGTTGGTTGATGAAATAAATATTTCAGACCATTATGGTCTGTCCTCAATTCAAACCTTTTCCCCATAAGGTAGTGTCTCCATTTCCTCAAGGCATTCACCATGGCTGCCAACTCCAAATCATGAGTCGCATAGTGTCTTTCATTCTCCTTAAACTTCCTTGATTTATAACATATAACAAATCCATTTTGAATGAGGACTCCACTAAGTCCTGCTTTACATGCATCTGTGCATACAATGAAGTCTTCATTTGGGTCTGCAATCCTTAGTATTGTATAGCTTGTTAATAATTGTTTCAAGTGTTGGAAACTATTTTCACAATCCAATGTCCATTGAAAATTCACACCCTTCTTATGTAAGGAAGTGATTGGGTGTGCAATCTTTGAAAATCCTTCAATAAATCTCTTGTAGTATCTTGCAAGGCCCATGAATGATCTAACCTCTGTCACATTCGTGGTGCTGACCATTCTCTAATGGATTTTATCTTCTCAGGATCCACTGCTATCCCATCCTCTGAAATGATATGTCCCAAGTAATGAATTTGCTTCTGATAAAATGAGCACTTTCTCAATTTGGAATACAACTGATGCTCCCTTAATACTTGCAACATCATCCTCAAATGATGCTCATGCTCTTCTTTTGACTTGGAATATACAAGGGTGTCATCCAAAAATACAATGACAAACTTGTCTAAATAATCTCGGAAAACACCATTCATTAAGCACATGAAAACAAGTGGGGCATTTGACAACCCAAATGGCACCACTGTGAACTCATAATGACCATACCTTGTCATGAAGGCGGTCTTGATGATATATTCCTCTTTAATCCTTACCTGATGGTATTATGACCTGATATCTATCTTTGAAAATATCTTTTCATCCTTCAATTGATCAAAGAGATCATCAATCCTTGGTAGAGGATACTTGTTCTTTATAGTCACTTTATTCAACTGTCTGAAATCAATGCACAACCTTAATGTCCCATGTTTCTTCTTCACGAACAAGACTGAGGCACCCCAAGGTGACACACTTGGGTGTATATACCCCTTCTTCAGAAGTTCTTCAAGAAAAATTTGCAACTCCTTCAACTCTGGTGTACTCATTCTGTAAGGAATCTTTGACACTAGAGCTTCCCCAAACATTAAATTTATAGAGAAATCAATACCTCTCTTTGGGGGTAGTCTTGGTACCTCCTTGAACACATCTTCAAATTCTTCCAGGACTGCATGATATTTCAAATTTGACACCTTATCTTTAGGTGTCTCTTCCATATGAGCTACAAATAATTGACACCCTTTTCTGTAACATTTCTTTAGCTGCAATGCTGAAATTTCTTTGATGGTTACTTCCCTAGGAATTCCCTGCACTTTCCTTAGGCTCCATTCCTCACCCAAGAAAGTAAATGCCTTGTTATGTCAGTCTAGGATAGCATGATGATGGTCTAACCAATCCATCCCAATTATACAGTCATAAGAACCTAAAGGAAAGATGTTCAAATCTTCCATGTTGCTCAGTCCATTCATGTCCGTAAGACATGACTTAACCATCTCATTAACTTTTCTTTTGGCTCCAGTAGCCAGCTGCACCAACCAAGATTTTCCATGCTTGCTTCTTGGAAAATGAAAACTTTCCACCATCTTAGGATCTATATAACTATGACTAGCTCCTGAATCAATTAAAATAGAAATGGTTTGGTTGTTGATCATGCCTTCCACTTCAATCATATGCGATTAATACTCTTCTTGCTTGTTTTGCAGGGCTACATAGATCCTTGGTACATTTTTTCCCATGTCCTCCACTGTTTCAGCTTGTTGTACATTGTGTACAGTCCTAACTTTTTCACCTCCGTGGGGACAATATCTGAACATATGATCCCCTTTACAACCCCAACATTGAATAGGTGGTTGCCTTGGCCTTTGACCCCCTGTCTCAATCGTTCTGGGTTCTCTAGAAGTTGGCTGTCCTTGAGTATTATTTTTGAAGAATGGTGGCTTAGTTCCCTTCTTCCTCTGATCCATATTGAATTTCTTTTTGTCTTCCTAAGCATTTTGAAAAGTTGTCCTTGCTTTTTGCTGATCATATAGGTATTTAGCTCACCTTATGGTCTCCTCCAATGTCTTGGGATCATCATACTATATTTTGTCACTGATGAATGATGGAAATCCACTCAAATACCTTTGAATTTTAATTGTCTCATCCTTGATGAAAGAAACATACTTCAACAGTTCTAAAAACCTTCTCTCATATTCATCTATGGTCATACTCCAAAGCTTGAGTTCAAAGAACTNNGCATGAGAAGAATAATTATGCAATTGAAAATACTTTCTCATTCCCAACAACCAGGTCTCTGCATCTTCATCCTTCTTGCGCTCACCATCAAATGTAGAAGGTATGATTTTGTTCATTTCTCCTCGTAGCTCATCCACCCCAGACCTCTTATGCTTCCTAACAGGGGATGGACTTGAGATGTTGTGTGATCTCTTATGGGAATACCTCGGGGAGTGATGGTGATGTCTGCTAACACTTCTTGCTCTTCTTTTCTCATCAGGAGGCCCGTGACTTCCTGATTTGCTTGAGCCACTCTCCTTATCCAATTTCTTTTCTATTTTGTTCAAGATCAACATTAAATTCATGTTGAAGTCCTCTTACTTCTCCTTGGCTCTCATAATCCTTTCATTATCATATTTATGTCTTTGGACATCCTTCTATAAATTTCTAATGGTCTCTGCCATGTTCATGTTTTCGTCTCTTCCTTCTCCATGCCCATTGGAGTTTGTTTCTTCAATGCCCAAATGGACATCCATCCCTTTGATCTCATATTCCTGAATTTAAGTCCCCTGTACCTCTTCCATTCCTATGCACTCTGTTCTAATATTGATCTGATCTAGTTGTTTTTAACTCTGCAAAATGTGGAGCCAAAAAAACTTTGTCAGGCTAACTGTTTCAACAATTTCATGAAAATATGAACCATTCTGGTTCAATAATATATCATAATTATTTCTTCTGATTTCGGAAAATTGAATGACCAGATAAATTTTATGGGTTAATATCTATATTCTACTATCTGAGACCTTTCCAACGCTTGCTCCCATGCTCAATTCTGAGTCTTGAGCAGAAAGTTATGGCTATTTGAAAATTGCCCATTAATTTTCATGTTCACCCTTCAACTTGGTGCAACTCTGCGCTATAATTATGCATTTTTGCACCTACTCCATTGGATTTTTCATAGGATCTCAATTGAGTTTTTTCATATACATATTCTAGACACTCTGTCCAAGTTTTGCTTTTTTCTGGGTTCCAGGTTGCTAGATACAACCTGCTGAAGTTCTAGGCCAATTCGTGCGCTTTTGGTTTGGAATGCTACAGGTACCTTATTTTCCATATTAAACATTTTTAACATGCCCAAAAATTGAATTTAGGCCTGGTAATGTCTTCTGTGGTTCAATAGCTTTTCATTTACTTCTCTTGTGTCTCAATCTGATTCCGGAGCAGAAAGTTATGGCTTTTTGAAGTTAGTTGGGTCTTAAAATTTACACTCCATTGTTTGTGCTGTAACTTTCTCATAAAAGCTCCATTTGACGAATGGTTTACACCATTAAAAAGATCTCTCTTAGCTCTTTTATTTGAGCTAAAGAGATGGAGTGTACCTTGGTACACTTTTTTCTTGTGGTTTTTGAATTGCTAAAAACATTGTTAAGGGCCTCAAAAACGCACTGCAAAAAGATGACGTTCAAAGAGTATAAAACGTCGCGGAAATTCGCTGGCTTTTTGTTGTTCTTCACCCGCCAAACAACTTCGCACGCACAAATTTCAACTTATACACCCATATATAGCATGCACAACAACACCACAAGGTAATTCATGCTCCGCGCATCCATAACTACCGTGCATCACTTCTTTGTCGCGCCAATAACTGGCGCACACTACTTTTGTGTCGCGCGCCAATATCCATCGCGCCAAAATTTTGATTCTTGAAATATTACCTGTTGCATGCAATTTTTGTATCGCACGATGATATTTCGCGCACATTTCATGCTACGCACTGCACCATGCCAAAGTTTAGTATGCCCCCACCGCGCACCAATACTCTGTGCGCACCATTAACTAAATTGTCGCGTGACAACATATACCCACATTGCGCGCAGACCAACCAAACTCCTCCGCACTCTGCCAATACTGCGCACACCACACGCTCCATTCTTATGTGTGTGCACACCATGTGTACCTTATTATGTGTATGTACACCACACAATGCTAAATTTAGCGTGCATACCCGCACAACAACATTTTTCCATGTGGCGCCAAAATTTAGCACGCACACCCACACATTAACATTTTTCCATGCGACGCCAAAATTTAGTGCACGCACCCACACACCAACATTTTTCTGCGCAGCGCCAAAATTTATGGCGCGCACCTGCACACCAACTTTTTTCTGCGTGGCGCCAAAATTTAGCGTGCGCACCAGCACACCAATATTTTTCCACGCGACACCAAATTTTAGTGCGCGTGCCCGCACGCCATTATTTTCCATGCAGTGCCCAATTTTTACATATCACAAGATTTTTACTGCACATCATGCATTTTTTGTGCGCCCACCTGCACAAAAATTCCTCGTGAATTCCGCTGTAGAAATTGGGCCTTTTGCTTAACTTTTTCCCAATTTCTACCATAGACATTATGCAACTATGAAATTTGTTCAATTTCACCCCGATAACACCAGTTCAACCTCTGCAACAACAAAACATTACGGGTTGTCATTTCTTCAACATTTTTTTCCCAAACTCAAGTCACGAATTAAGAATTTTAATTACAAAACTCACTCCATCTGTCAGGGCTTCACTGCAACTGCAAATTCAACCAACTCCAGGTTTGAAATTGCTAGAACATATATTAAATCCATAATTTCTCACCACATGGTCGAATTTCTCAAATTTCCCATGAATTTAACAACAAAAATTGGGAATTTTCCCCAATTCTTCCCAATTGTTGTTACTTTTTACCATGGATGCTCTACGACTGAAATTTGGCCACTTCGAAATTAATCCTCTGTGAAATTTTTCTTCAACTCAACTTGCTTGGCCCATCCAAGCTCAGTGTTGAAAACTGAAGCTTTGATACCATATTGTAACATCCTCGACCACCCACGCCGAGGCATGCTACACGAGAGAACACTTTTCTTGTCTTCGCGAAACATAGTGTAACATACCCACATCCAACTGAGCTATGCCACATAATTTTTTTGAACTGCATGCAATTAAAACATATACACATAGAACTCTTGCGGAAATTTATATATAACGTAAACAAACAAATACATTCTGTAAATGCATAGATTCATACTGAAATAATAGTAAACATATACATGCAATATATATAGGAAATACCCATAAATATAAAGACAATTATAACCACACATAGGATAAACCCATAAAATTAAACACGTAAATAATAATGCAACATGTAAATTTATCACACAATTGACACTTATCTTGGTAAGAATATCACCAACTGCATGCAGACCTTCCACGAACCTCCCAACCTTAGACCACACTGCTCATCACTCTCAGTAGTGGGTCACCCCCGAGCTGGGACTAAACTCCACCTGGGTAAAGGGATTCCTAACCAGGCTGATGGCTTATAGACAATAGGAAAGACTTTGTCACATGTGCCAACTCAAACTAACAACCTACAGTCCCTCATTCCCCACATGCCCGTCCCACCCCAGGAAGTGTGCCCCTTCTCTGCTCAACAGTCCTTCGGCTTCCCCACTTCCCTTCCGAGCTTCAACAACAAGCCAAATAGGAAGTCTTAGAGCCATGTAGCTGCAATTTAGCACCTTCAGGAAATCAATTCCCAACAATTCTCTCACCCAGAGAGAAATTTCTCACGGGCCTAACAACCCACCTCTTCAATATCCCACGGGCCTGACAACCCGCTTCTTCAGTCCAACTCCCAAGCTAACTAACTACACAAACATGTATGGCTATGGATACAAGTTTAGGTATAATGACAGGAAGGTATGGAGGATAACTGTCTGTGTGAGTGAATGATCATGGAATGGATGAATGATGGGAAATGAACTAAGTCCAAACAATATGTATGCATGTCCCCAACTTGACACTTTTCATGTTGGGAGCTACTTTGGCCCACTTGTCGCCATCTTTAGAACTTAGGATAAAATAATTATCCATACTTTATACTTTAGGAAATATTAATATAATATTCCTTTTTGGCTTAAGCTCCCTAACTTAGCTCCTTTTCCTTAAATTTTAGCCCCCCCCCCTTTCCCTAACTAGTGGAGTTTAGTCCCCCATACTCCTTTATCATAGTAAGTCTGCGCGCAATAATGTATTTTATATTAATGATGAGACATATATACAAAAATAGGCTCACTAGCCTTTAACATCTAGGCTCTTCGGCCTAATCAAAACATAAGCCTCCTAGCTTATAATAGCTGGCTCACTAGCCTATAAAAAACAACATATACACAAAGGCTCCCTGACCTCAAAATCGTGTGCACTTAAGTTGCTGCATGCAGTATCCTGGGATGTGCACACTTCATTATTTTACTGCACAGTCTCTGTGCACACTATGCCATGAAAGGTGCATACAAAAATGTTATCAAACAACTCACTAGCTTAATTACATTTGCATTTACATTTACAATTGGGTTCGACCTAGGGAAATTACATGAATATGATCGGAAATATGGGTAGAGGTAGTTTGACGAAGTGAATTTAAGAGATCAATACCTATTTCATATCGAATAGGTAGTTGAAAATGTGTGAGGAAGGACATGCATAATGAATTAAAGTCATAGAAGAATCCTCCAGGTGATTCAATGTACCACTTAGCTGCGATTCCCGTAAGAGTTCTTTGAAAAGACGTAACCGTATAGAATCATCCATCAATGAATTTGATGAACACCAAAGATGGAAAGTCATAACATGATTATTAGGATCATATCCCGATTTACCATCAAATTTTTGAATATCTGAGGGTAATTTGTCAGGAATAACCGACCAAAAAGGAGAGTGTGAAATGGGATCATTCATTAATCTAGACAAATCTGGTAAATCCAAAGTGGCTAAAAATGGAAATTGTTGGTTAACTTCAGGATACTGGTAACTTTGAGGAGGAAATTCCGTCAAAATACCAATAAGACCATAAGCAACTTATAAAGTTACATTATATTATGATCATATTGCAGATTGTTGTTGGGGGTTTTGGGACATATAAGCAGGATTAACCTGTGGATTAGGCATCCCTCCTTGAGGAGGAATACACATTTGAACATGTTTACTTCAGGTAGGGTTCACGGTTCCTAGAAAAGGTTTCCCATGATTAAGACCTAGGAAAATAGGGTTAGAAGGTCCAGCTTAGGTAGTTCTAGGAAAATTTTTCCCAATATTGGGACCTGGGAATACAGGGTTAGAGGGACCTGCATGATGGGTTCTCCACTTGAAGGGCTTGCCAAGGTAGCTTGTCTAGGCTGTTGTTGTGTTCCAAGATGCCAAGATGGTCCTATAACATGTGATCCAGTAAAAGGTTAACTCATAATAAGGTTTTTTCCTCCAGCTAAAGGTTCCCCCCCAGTTGGAATTTGTGTCCCAACATAAAACTGAGATCCAGAAGGATGTAAACCACTTTGTCCTCCAGGAGAGTTCGATGCACCTAGTGAAATCGGGGTAGAAATAGGAATGAGATGTTGAAGAGCTACTAGCTTGGAAAGGTGGAGTTTGTGCAAACGTCATGGCGCTATTCAATTGACTAGGAAGGATAAGACCCGTCCCACTTGATACCTGACCTGAGATAGTAGCAATATTACCTATTTTTCCTACAAGATGATGAAAGAAAATGTTTGACATGGTGACCGCACTAGTAACAACAAGTGTAAGTGGTGTAGTAAAATATGGTTGATTGATACCGAACTTATAAAAAATATCACGACCCGAGGGAGTTCGCCATAA
>JASDQU010587471.1:12654-33235 GCA_032191745.1 Picea mariana | reverse complement strand
CATACCCTCAGGCATATTAGAATCCCCCTAGGTTTACCTAAAACCATCCTTAAATAAACCCTTCAACCCTGTTGTTTCTATAGTACACCAAGAATAACATTCAAGGACATGACTCTCTAGTACTTAGGAATTGGGTAGTATGGCTAAGGATATGGTCTAGCCTCCTTAGTTAGTGCCCTCAGAGATAGGGACAAGTACCATTGTTGGAAACCCACACACATATTATAGAGCTATGGCACCTGACACTCCTTTGTCCTTAGGACTCTACAAACCTCGTCCTCTACAACAAAACTCATGCCACAAAATTCCTACATAAAGTAAACTATCAAGAATTTGGGGATATTGCCAACATAGTAATACACAACTGGGAGTAAGACCAAGTTGCGACAACAAACTTACAAGGGAACTATCTCAAAATGATCCTTGCCATGGTACCACTCTCAAGTAACCTTTCTTCAATGGAGTTGATGATACACTTATTGGAAACCTATCTTAAAAGACTTCTTATATGGCATTGATTCCATTACTATAACTCTATAATAACATGTTTTTGTGGACTTGGGACTACCTGATGGAAACTGAACCCTCTCAAATGGACAATAGGGTTACCGACTAGAAAATTCAGTTAGATAAATCACTAGTAATTTAGATGACATAAAAGTCAGTTTGAATCATATTATGGAATAGTTTCCCCAACAAGAAGGAAGGTAGGAGACTCAAATTGATCCCTCCATTGTGGAAACCTCAGTAGAAGGGGTGCATTATAATCAAACCTCATTTCATGACAACATGTGGAATTGTTTTCCCAAAGTGGATATCAATAAGTTTGATGGGACATATACCATGGGGTGGGTTACCTATATGGAACACTATTTATCCCTCCATGAAATTACTGATGATATAATGAAACTCAAAGTGGGGGTATTATACCTGGATCTAGAATGTTGGAAATGGTGGAAATGACATAAGAAATATTATGGGGCTTACATTGCTTGAAGCTAGCTTGTGAAATCCATCTATTCTCATTTTGAAAGGGACCCTCGCTATTTGGGAAGACTAACCAACTTGTGCTAGACAAGAATAATAGAAGAATTTATAACATCTTTTGGGCAATTGACAATTTGCATTGAGGTTTGACTGATTCCTTATTTAAGTAATTCTTCATCAATGGTCTCACAAATGACATTCATTGTCACACATCCGACCCCTTAAGTACTCTTTTTAAGGGATGGGGTATAAATTTTCCACTTTCCTATAACTCCATGAATTTCCTCAAATGAGGACACCATTGCCTTGTGATCACCAAGAAATTTCCAAAGACTATAACCTTATACAAAATTGAGCTCTGGTTTGAAAGGTATGTCTTTCTGAAGTTTTCAGGGTGTCATTGTCCAATGGACACCCCTTTTTCCACATGGCATTCATGTGGATTTACTTCCATCATACCATCCGACATGGCACTGTTGTGACTCATGTCATCATTCTCTTGCAATGAAGTGGCTGCAGAATGAGGGGTTACAAGGAATATCTCCCCAGGTATTCGTGTATATAGGGCCTTCGACCCTTTGATAATTCTTATGCAGGTCCAAAAAATTCCCCGGAGACCCAAAGTCCCAAAGTTTCTTTCCACTCCAGAATATATGGTGGAGCTCTATCCACTCTTAGATCTGATGGTTGAGATTTATTTGCACTTAGCACATGGTTTAGACTTGACAGGGGGGGTCCCATACCTAACTCGTGACCAATCCCACAACACAACGTGGAACTATCCAGGCATGCCACATCACAATGGTGTACGTGGGTCCATCTAATCGGAGTTGGACACTACAACAAGGGAACTTTAGTGCTTCAACACTTCGGTGTTTAAAACATCCTCCTATATCCTCGAATCTCCTAGAGTCCCGAAGTTTCGAAGTTACAGACTCCTAAAGAGGGTCCCACACGCGTACTTATGAAAATAAATTAAGGCTAATCACAATATTTATTTAATCCCATTAATTAATTAATATATGGCCTTTGGGCCATAGCACAGGTTATGCTCTACTTCAAACTCCTAAAATCCCGAAGGCCAAAACCCCAAAGTTCCACAAACCGTCGATCTAAGATCCTTCGAGATCTTTCTCGACCGTTTGATCGAGAGTAGTGGAAGGATAGAATAATTGGGAGTAATAACCAACAAAAAATGGTAGTCACTACCTCGTGACTACTTTAGCCAGTAATAATCCAGAGAGGTTCAAAGGTGGGGAATCACATGAGTTGTAAAGTCGCGAAATCGTGAAACCCTGCCAGTCGTTTGATCAAGCAGATAATTTGGGTATTGCCTTTGCCATTGGATCCATAAGAGGATGAAGAGAAGGATCACCTCGTTGAACTATGATCATAATCAATGGTGAGGATATTTCCAATGCTCAAAAGTTGGTAAGTGTTTAACGATAAGGCAAATCCCACGATTACAGATAAGAAAACACTAGTTGTTGGTCAAACCATTTGGTAACCGCGTCAGCAGGTTTCCTTCGAAAAGACTTGAGTGTTGTTAATTATAAAACATCCAGAAGCCCCAGAACTCCGAATTCCCGAATCCCATAAGTCTTAACTCCTTTTGAGCATAGCGAAGGGTTCTAGGGTGCTTCTCTTGTGGAACTTTGACAAGCCCCCAAGGGCTACACTCTTAAATATAATCCAATATTTGGTTAAGCCCACAAACTTGAGCCTGTGGTCACTCAGAAGAATGGTTTGAAGGAAGCACCTTTTGTCTACATAACTTGAATTATATAACAGGAAAATTTAATTTCAAGGGATCGACAGGACCATAGCGGTCTTGTAGAGTCTGTCTTGAATCTATATTTGCAGATTCGATCCTTGGGAAATCCCTTTGAGGATTTTCCAACCAACAAAGAAGCCAAAGTATTATGCCCCCAAATTCATTTAAAAACCATTACTAACCATTCTCCTTTTATAAATAGAGGTAAGCAAAAAACCATTTACAAAATATGATATTCAAGATTTACTTCAAATTTACCTAGGCCACTAGGCCATCATAGCCACAAATTTTACCATTCAAACAAGATAAAATATTATTCCATCATTTATCTCAAGAAAATACATATTACAAAAAAACAATCAAGACAATATAAAACTCAGAGTCACACTTATCTGAAATTTGAAATTAGTTGGCAACTGCTGAAAGGGGTGCTCTTTTCCACCCAACCATAGGCACAATTTCTCTTGGAGTGTTCCTCAAATTTCTTCCCCCTAGCTAGGTCATGACTCCATGAGAGATATTTTTCTTTTACTTAGCAAAAACAAGGGACAAAGGTTACTCTCTTGTTCCCACAGGAACCTGGCAATCAAATTTTCTATCCACCAAGCAAGGGAGTCTGTTGTGATCGCTCACTCAATCACTACAACTCTATTTATCATCTTGATTAGAAAACATTTTCCAAGTGCTCCTGAACCAAAAGAAACTTATTTTCTCAATTCTCTTCAGAACCAAAGAGTCTCACACACTCTCCTTCTTCAGGAATGGTCCTCGGTCCCATTCGTGTGCATCATCTCTTCTTCTTCTTCCCCATGCCCACAATTTTTCTTTCTTTTATTTCCTTTTTTGACAAGATTTCATGGGTCAGATCAGGAAGTTTCCATATAGGTACTCTTCCCATATCCTCATTGACTCTTGAGGACTACTTCCCAACTACCATCATGTTTGGTAATTAATTTTTCTGGGCTAGAAGACTGTTTTGGGTTTGAGCAATTTATATCCAGTAGAGTATCGACCTAGCAGGGGTCATCTCAACCATTATTGGTTCCCCTTACCATCCCCTCTCATGCATCATGATCTATACCGACAACCCTCTTTCAACAGTCATGCCACAATTTCATTTTTATTTAATAACAAAATATATACATTAACTTCTATAGTAAGGCTCATTGTTTTTCCAACATTCCCATGACTGGTCTGTCCACAGTCTTGTTCATAATAATAATAATATTTACAAACTGGGGGAAACAAGGGTGTTACAACCCCCCCCCGCTTTTAAAGGAATATCACCCCAGGTATTCTACCTGTTGCTGGAGTTTTTATGCACAATAGTGAACAAAAATGGGCATTGTTGCTTTATGACACCTTCCAATTCCCATGTAGCTTCATATGGGCCAAAGAGTTTCCACTGCACCTTGACCTGGGCAATTTTTCTGTTACTGAGTGAAATTTATTTCCTGCCTAGTATTCAGTGTGGTTCTGGTAGGAATTATCCCTCTAGTTCCACCTGGATCATAGACTGGTCAATTATATGATTAAAATCATGTACATATTTCTTCAATAATGAAACATGGAAAAAATTATGTGCTTTCACCGTGGGAGGAAGTGTTAGTCTATATGCCATAGGTCCCACTCTATCCATAATTTCATAGGGTCCAAAAAACCGCGGTGCCATCTTGGCACAAGTTTCCATTCTCAAGAAACTTCTTTTGGGTCTAATTTGGAGATACACTGCATGATCCCCTACTTTGAACTCCCGAGGAGTCCTATTTTTGTCTACATAGCTCTTCTGCATGTCCTGGGCCATCTTTAGATTTTGTTTTATTCAATTTATTTTTTGTTCCATTTCTTTTAGTAGGTATGGCCCAAGTTTTATTCTGTCCACTGGGTTATTGCATCTAATCAGAATGTTTCATTGTCTACTAGAGAGAGCCTCAAAAGGGCTCATCTTCAACAACTCCTGATAGCCATTATTATAGGAAAACTCTACCAACGGTAGGTAGTGTTCCCACTTCTTGGGACGATGCATCGCATGCATCCTTAGCATGTCCTATAACACTTGATTTAATATCTCCGTCTGTCCATCAGCTTGAGGGTGATAGGCTATACTAAATAGTAATTTAGTTTCAAAACCAACAAACATAGATTTCCAAAAGTTTGAAGTAAATTTTGTATCTCTGTCTGATATGATTTCCTTAGGCATGCCATGTAATCTAAATATCTCTTTCATGGAGATATTGGCAATATATATTTCCTTGTAAGTTGACTTTACAAGAATAAAGTGAGCAACCTTTCTCAGCTTATCCACAACTACCATAATAGCATCACTTTGCTTGGTCGATTTAGGCAATCTTGTGATCAAATCCATGGAAATGGTTTCCCATTTCCACTCTATAATTGGTAGGGGCTGCAACAACCTTGTTGGATACATGTGATCCACCTTAACCTACTAACATTCTAAAAATTTATCCAAGTAGTCAGCTATTTCCTTCTTCATTCTCAGCTAATAAGATAGTTTCTTAGTGGTTGTGATCATTTTCTGATAACCAGGGTGACCAGTGTATGGTATTTTATGTAGTTCATCCAGTATGAACCTCTTCAAGTTGTCACAATTTGGGATATACACCCTATATTTGTAAGTAAGGATGCCATCATTCAACAATTGATATCCCTCATAATTCATCCCTGTGGGATCTTGCTCTAACTATGATTCCACAATTTTGAAAAACTCATCTATTGCTTGTGCACTTTTGACTCTCTCCTTGATGTTTGATTCATAGGTTCTTAAAGTTTTCAAGTGAATCACTTTTGTAATCCTACTGAGGGAATCAACCAATATGTTTTCCTTTCTCTTAATATGTTTGATTTCAAAGTCAAATTCACTAAGGATAGTCATCCACCTAGCTTTCCTAGCATCGAGTTTGGAATGGTCAAACAAGNCGTGTGTCACATAGTTGATTTCATGGTCATTCAATTTCCAGGATTCATAACAGATTACATGCTCTTCTTGTATGATGACTCCTCTGAGTCCCTCTTTGCAAACATTTGTACACACTAGGAAGTCCTTGTTTGGGTCTGTAATTTTCAACACTGGTGCATTGGTTAAAAGGAGTTTTAGTTGGTGAAAAATCTCTTCACATTCTGTGGTCCAAAGAAATTTAACTCCCTTTTTCTGTAGGGAGGTGATTAGATAGCCAAGCTGGGAAAACCCCTTTATGAACCTTCTATAGTACCCTGCTAGGCCCATAAAGGATGTGATATCAGAGGCATCCCTTGGTGTAGGCCAATCCATAATGTCTTTGATCTTATCAGGGTCAACTACCACTCCTTTAGTGATGATATGGACTAAGTAGTGGACCTTGTTTTGAAAAAAATCACACTTACTAAACTTTGCGTAGAGATCGTTCTCTCTTAGTAGTTGAAGCACTGAACTGAGGTGCTCTTCATGCTCATCTATTCTCTTTGAATAGATCAGAATGTCATCTATGAAGACCAATAAAAATCTGTCCAAGAATTTACTGAGTACATTATTCATAAAGAACATAAAGGTGGTTGGTGCATTGGTAAGTCCAAATGGCACCACTACAAATTCATAGTGCCCATACCTTGTCTTGAAGGTTGTTTTATGGATGTATCATCTTTGATTTAGAATTGATGGTATCTAGACCTTAAGTCAATCTTGGAAACTTTTGTAGCACTCTTCAACTGGTCTAATAGGTCATCATCTCTTGGTAAGGGGTACTTATTCTTGATTTTCATCTTATTGATTTGGCGATAGTCTATGCACAATTTGAGTGTGACATCCTTCTTATTTACAAAAAAAGATGGTGCACCACAAGGAGACACACTAGGCTAGATGTAACCTTTTTCTAACGTATCCTTTAGTTGTAGTTTGAGTTCAACCAGCTCTAGTGTACTCATTCTATAGGGTGCTTTAGACATTGGCACTGCTCCGAGTACAAGTTCTATTGAGAAATCAATCTCTCTTATTGGAGGTAGACCTGGTACCTCTTCTGGAAACACATATTTGTACTCTCTTAATATAGGGTGGTCCTCTAATATTATTGTACTATCCATAGAAGAGTTTAGTACTTGTATTGCATACAAAGGACATCCTCTTTTGCAATACTTCTTCACTTGGAGGGACAATATTTGCCTCACAAAGACATGTTTTTGAATTCCATGTAGGGTCCTCTCTTTGTATTATCAGTCTTTCATGGGGCGTATCCCAAGGGTTTATTTCCACTATGAGAGGTAAAATTCTATTGATACACACTTTTAGTAGGAGGGCTCATCTTAGAACCTTTCCCATGGTTCCTAAACCTTGAAGTTTTAAACCCTTTTTTCTTGAGTCCCAATTTGCTTTCCTTTTTCCAATCCTTATTAGGTTCTTCCTTTTGCTTGAATTTCTCATAGCAGTACCTTGCCTTCCTAATGGTGTCTTCTAAAGTCTTAGGTTCATCAAACTTGATTCTGTCTCAAAAGGATTGAGCAATTCCACTAATGAATTGTTTTATATTATCCTTTTCATATTTGATGTAAGGCACATACCTTATCAGTTCAAGCAATTTGTTGACATATTCATCTATGGCGAGTTTTCCTAGCTTGAGTTCATAGAAATCCTTATTATTTTCATCGTAGTACCTCTCAGATAGATACTTTTTCTTGAAATATTTCTCAAATTGTATCCATGACAACTCCTCATGGATTCCTTTCACATTTCTAAGGTCCTCCCACCAAATGGAGGCCTTACCATTCAAGTTTAAAATGGCTATTCCGGCCTTTAAGTTTTCATAGTAGTCACGGACTATAAAGTACTTCTTTAGGCCAAGTAGTCAAGATTTTGCTTCTCCCCCTTTCTTAATCTACCCATCAAAAGTGGGTGGCTTGGATTTCTTAAACTCTTCAAGGTCACAACCCTTAGCATGTTTTCTCCTCTTTCTTCTCCCCCGAAGGGATGAACTAGTCTCATTGCTAGACAATTCCTTGGAACTGTCAGTTTCCTCACTAGAAGATTCTTCAGGGTGAATCCTCAAGTTTAGCATGTTTCTTGGCTCCAGGTTGGGCCTTCTTGGAGGTTCTTCTTCTCGTGAATCTATTTTCATGGACATGCTTCTATATCTCGAGTGGAATTTGTTTTTTCGTAGTGTTATGTTCGTTCACATTACTGGCCATTGGTCCATGTTGCAACTACCTCTATATGTCTGATAGGATTTGCAACATGACCGCATTAATTTCAGTTTGTTTCTCCTATTCTTTTATCATCCTTTCATTGTTTTCCTTACAACTGTGTAATTCTTCCATAAGGATTCTTACAGTTTCAGTGAAGTCTGGAGGGGTTTCCACCACTCTCCTCTCATCAAATTCTTCTTCTCTATTATGGGAGATTTCTTCCAACTCATGGTGTGTCACCATTCTTTACGCTATAGTTTTCCTTGCTGTCCATTGATCATTTGAGTGCTGATAACAACATTTTCTGCTAGTCAGTTGTCCTCAATTTTATGAACAACACATGTAATTTTTGTAAAGTTAAATTATCTTCATTATTCCACATATAACAACAATATGCAGTTCATATTTAAAACATGTAGAAACAATAGAAAGTCTCACTTTTTTCAGTAGTAAATATTAAATAAGCTTTTACAGATGGGTAGGGTAGGGTGTCTCGTCCCTTAAAGGTTTTCTATTAGAATTTATTCCTCTCTTTCATGATCCCAAGTAGGAAAAGTGTTGTAGCCTAACTCCGATACTACTCTGTCACACACCCGACCCCCTAAGTACTCTTTTTAATGGATGGGGTATAAATTTTCCACTTTCCTACAACTCCCTGAAATTCCTTGAATGAGGACACCATTGCCTTGTGCTCACCGAGAGCTTTCCAACAACTATAACCTTGTTCAAAATGGAGCTCTGGTTTGAAAGGTATGGCTTTTCGAAATTTTTGGGGCGTCATTGGCCAATGGTCACCACTTCACCACGTGGCATTCACATAGCTTTACTTCCCTCATACCATCCAAAATGGCACTGTCATGACCCATGTCATCATTCTCTGGCAATGACATGGCTGTAGAAGGAAGGGTTATAGAGAATATCTCCCCAGGTCTTTGTGGATATCGGGCCTTCGTCCCTTCAACAATTCTTATACAGGTCCAAAAAATTCCTCGAAGACCTGAAGTCTCGAAGTTTCTTTCCACTTCAGAATATATGGTGGAGCTCTATCCACCCTTTGATCTGATGGCTGATATTTATCTGAAATTAACACATGGTTTAGACTTGACAAGGGGGGTCCCACACCTAACTCGCGACCAATCCCAGGATGCCACGTGGAACTATCCAGGCATGACACATCACAATGGAGTATGCATGCCTGCCCAATTAGAGCTGGACACTACAACAAGGGACCTTAGGCGCTTTAATGTTTAACACACCCTCCTATATCCTCGAATCTTCTGAAGCCCCAAAATCCTATTTTTTTTAAGTTCCAGACTCCCGAAGACGGTCGCATGGGCGTACTTACAAATATAACTTAAGGCTAATCATGAGATTTATTTAATACCTTTAATTAAGTAATATCTAGCCTTCAGGCCATAGCCCAGGTTACGATCTACTTCAAACTCCCAAAATCCCGAAGGAAAAAACCCCGAAGTTCCACAGGTCGTCTATATAATATCCTTTGGGATATTTCTTGACCATTCGATCAAGGGTAGTGGAAGGATAGAATAAGTGGGAGTATTAACCGAAAACAAATGGTAGTCACTACCTCCTGACCAATTCAGCCAGTAACACTCCAAAGAGGTTGAGAGGTGGGGAATCGTATGAGTCCCGAAGTCACGAAATTGTGAAATCATGTCATCCATCTGATCAAGTAGATAATTTGGGTATTTCCTTCGTCATTGGATCCATAAGAGGATGAAGATGGGGATCACCCCGTTGATCTGTGATCATGATCAACATTGAGGAGAGTCCCCATGGTCAAAATTTGGTAAGTATTTAATGATAAGGTAGATCCCACAATGACGGATAAGAAACCTCCAGTTTTCATTCAAACCATATGGTAACCATTTCAGCAGGTTTCCTTTAGCATAATTTGAGTGTTGTGAAGCCTCAAACATCCCAAAGCCCCGGACCTCCAAAGTCCCGAATCCCAGAAGGCTTAGCTCCTTTTGAGCATAGAGAAGGGTTGATCCGGATTTTATGAGCAGAACAAAATGACTACAGATTATTAACAGGTGCTTAACACAAAATAACAGAGATACAATAAAATTGTTTTTCTATTCAATAAGGAAATAAGTTGAAATTGTAAAATGCAGCGGAAAACAAGCTTACTGGAATGGTGGTGGCTTATCTTTGAGAAGAGATGTGACGGTTGCACTCATTCACAAGAAGATCATTAAAATGAGGCTTTGAAGGCCTTTTTACAATAAACAGGAATGCCAAAAACCCTAGACATCCAAAAACATAACCCTAGGAGATGAAGCGCCAAAAGTCATGTGGGCCCCGTTTGGGTAAATTAGTACATCAACTTCCCGGGGTCGTAACTTTTGCATATGATCTTCGTTTTAGGCACATGATATCCCATTGGAAAGGTATCATCGAGGAGATTCAGTTTGGGGGAAACATCAAAGAAACTTCCATGTTTCTCCCCGTTTTCCCAAAAAAACGTCGTTTAGGGCCTCAAAATGGCTCCGGAAGTTTCAGGACCCGAAAAACTGCTAAAAATAGTAAATTACCAAAATTGCCAGAAAATTGTTTTGAGCTAGTTGGAAAAGGTGGGTGGCCACTAATATTCACTTGGATCAAGGGTTCTAGGGTCTTGGTCTTGTAGAACTTTGACAAGCCCTCGAGGGCTACACTCTTAAATCTTATCTGAGATTCAGGCAAGCCCGAGGACTTGAGCCTGTGGTCATTCAGAAGAATGGTTTGAAGGAAGTGCCCTTCATCTACAAAAATCAAATTCTATAACAGGAAAAGGTAATTTTGAGGGATTGACAGGACCAAAGTGATCCCGTAGAGTGTGTCCTGACTCTACATTTGCAGATTTGGTCCTTGGGAAATCCCTTTGAGGATTTTCCAACCAGCACAAAAGCCAAATTCTTATGCCCCCAAATTAATTTAAAACCCATTACTAACAATTATCCTTTTAGAAACAGAGGTAAGTATAAATACATTTACAAAATATGATATTCAAGCTTTACTTCAAATTTCCCCAGGCCGCTAGGCCATCAGGGCCACAAATTTTACCATTCAAACAAGATAAAATATTATGCCATCATTTAGATCAAGAAAATACATATTTAAACAAAACATTCAAGACAATATAAAAATCAGAGTCACACTTATCTAAAATTTGAAATTAGTTGGCAACTGTTGAAAGGGGTTCCCTTTTCCACCCAACCATAGGCACAGTTTCTCTTGGAGTGTTCCTCAACTATCCTGCCCCTAGCTAGATCATGATGCCATGAGAGAGATTCTTCTTTTTCTCAGCAAAAACAAGGGACAAAGGTTTCTCTCCTTTTCCCATAGGAACATGGCAGTCCAATTTTCTATCCACCAAGAAAGGGAGCCTACTGTGATCGCTCACTCAATCACTACAACTTCGTTTATCATCTTGAATAGAAAACACTGTCAAAGTGCTCCTGAACCTAGAACATATTGTTTTCTCAGATCTCTTTAGAATCAGAGAGTCTTGCACACTCTCCTTCTTCAAGAATGGTCCTCAGACCCATTCGTGTGCATCCTCTCTTCTTCTTCTTCCCTTTTCCCACAACTTTCCTTCCTTTTCTTTCCTTTTCCAACAAGATTTTGTGGGTCAGATCGGGAAATTTCCAAATGGGTGCTCTACCCATCTCCTCATTGACTCTTGAGGATGACTTCCCAGCTACCAGCCTGACTAGTAATTAAATTTTCTGGGCAAGAATATTGTTCTGGTTATGTGCAATTTATATCTAGCAGAATATCAGCCTGGCAAGGGTCATCCCAACCATTACTGGTTCCCCTTACCATCCCCTCTCATGCATCATGATCTATACTGGAAACCCTCTTTCAACAGTCATGCCACAATTTCATTTTTATTTAATAACAAAATATATACATTAACTTCTATAGAAAGGTTGATTGTTTTTCCAACATTCCCATCACAGGTCTATCTACAGTTTTATTCACAATAATAATAATATTTACAAATTGGGGGAAACAAGGGTGTTACATTCATGTTTAAGTCTTGATGAAACAACTAACTACTTTGTTAAAATCGTCTTAATGTGCCGTCAAATCACAATTGATCATCAATGCATAGGTGAAAATATCCTCCTTTAATCCATGCCCTCTCCCTCTTATGGCATATACTACCACTTACCCTCCATATCAACCATTAAGATTTCAAAATTTATCTTAAGAAGAAATTGCCAAGTGCCAATGCCTCTAACTTTTCTATGACTGTGATGAGAAGTTTTTCAAATGGCATAAATATAAAGAACACAAATTATTTTAAATGGATGTATCAAAACATGTACACCATGAGAACATTTTTTAGGATGGATCTCCAAAGATGGTAATAAAGGACATACCACCACCTCCTCTAGATGATCCTAGTCTAGAACCACCCCAGGAGAAACCCATGATTTCCATCCATGATTTATCAAGCGTGTCCACTCCTCAGACAGTGAAATTGATTGGCTACATAAAGAATAGAAAGGTGTTTGTTTTAATTAACAATGGAAATACCCACAATTTTATTCATAGGCAAGTGGCTAAGGAAACCCATTATTATGTCCATGTAATACATAGTTTTTATATTATGATAGTCAATGGAGGCATGATGAAATGTGGTGGAGTGTGAGAAGGTGGGACTTGAACTTAAATGGGTGGTTTTGATGTGGTAGTTGGTGCAAAATGGTTAAAAACATTGGGATTGCTTACCCTGCACTTCTAAGACTTGTACATGAGATTTACTAAAGATGGCCAGCAACATACCCTCAAAGGGATCAAGTCTAAATAAGAAATTACCATCTCTCATTTTATCGAAAATTTATTGAATGAAGGTCACTTTGGAATTATTTCCCAATTAAATTCCATCCAAGTTGTTGATGATCCACCATGGGTGATCCACCATGGGAGATCCACCCTAATTTACAATTGCTATTGAATAAGAATCATTAGGTGTTTGAAACACCTCATGTGTTACCCCCTTCATGATGCAAGCATGATAATGGTATTCCATTGATCCCACGTAGAAAACCACCCAATCTATGTCCTTGTAGGTACCCTTTTGCACAAAAGAATTAAAATGAAAATATTATCCAATCATTGTTGGAAACATGTGTTATTAATCCTAACACTAGCCCTTATTCCTCACTATTGGTCATGGTATTGAAGAAAGAAGTAAATTGGTACTTTTGTCTGGATTTATGTGCTCTCAATAAGTTAACCATTAAAGACAAATTTCCCATCCCAGTTATTGACAATCTCTTAGATTAGCTTCATGGTGCCATTTTGTTCACTAAAATGGATCTTTTCTTGGGATACCACTGAATCGAGATGAAGGAGGTATAAATTCCTAAGACAACCTTATGCACTCATGAAGGCCATTATGAATTTTTAGTGATGTAATTTGGCCTTTGCAATGCCCCATCAACTTTTTAAATCCTCATGAATAATATCTTTCAACACTTCCTATGCAATTCTATGATTGTATTCTCTGATTATATCTTGGTTTATAGAAAAACATGGAGAACACATGTGGAGCATGTTGAAAGATCCTTTTTATTCCTTAGGGATAACCAATTGTTACTCAAACATTCAAAATTTGTTTTTGGTGATTCAAAGGTATAATACTCGGGTCATATTGTCAATCAATATCGGGTGTGAGCATATCCCAAAAACATTGAGGATATGAAGGATCTGCCATGCACAAAAACTTTGAAAACCTTATGGGGTTTCTTAGGGCTCATAGATTACTGCAAAACAATTGTGGAAATTATGGAATAATTGTATCCCCCTTAACTTCCCTACTCAAGAAGATTGTCTTTGTATGGAACTAGGAAGTCGAGTAGGCATTTTCCACCTTAAAGGAGGCCATGTGTACTACCCTAGTCTTAGTTGTGATAGATTTCACGAAGACATTTTTCTTGGAATATGATGTTTCAAGACGAGGCATTGGATCCATATTGATGTAAGAAGAGTATCCCTAGGAATTCACTAGTAAACGTTTGTGTGACCAAAATTTGGGAAAGTCCACCTATGAGAAAGAGATGGTTGTCATCCTTCATCTTACTAATACATGGTGCCCACAATTTATTGGGAGGTGTAATGTCCCCTTCCTCTTGACATGGGTCTTGGGAGACTTAGTAGTCTAGTTGTCCCCTCTAGAATATAGTCTCATTGAAAAAGGGGACTAACAGGCTAAAAAGGGTCACTAAGGTGTTAAAGTTATATTATTAAAGTGACTTTGGAAAAAAAAAGGAAAATGAAAACTAATTGGCTAAGTTGAATAAATAAAGTAAATGACCTTAGAAGAAAATCAAATAATTTAAGTGAAAATTAGAAGGTGGAGGTAGAAAAGGAGAGGAGGGTTTCTCACTCCTCTTTCTTGACATTTCTTACTTTGCATCTTGAGCTCTGCAACTTAGACATTTTGAGGGTTTTGAGTAAACAAACCCTAGAGATCAGAAAGGATGTGAGAGATTCCTTTGTTCCTGATCCAAGATTGGTCAAGGTGGTGAAATATCCCATCCTCACCATTCTATTCAGTTCCAAACAACTTCAGTGGGGTATTGTGGAGTAGGGGCATAGTTCTGGGGTTATTCTTGCAGGTTTGGGGTGCATTGTTGAAGTAAGGAGAGTTAGATTTGGCTAGGAGGTTTGTGATATGAAGTAAAACTTGTTCCAGATGTATTTTCCATCATCAGAGTGCCTTTTCTCATCAGTATTTGAGGGTATATCTCTGCATATTTATTATTTCTCTAGCTGGGTGAATTTCTGAAGGAGGGCACACTTGTTTTGGAAGATACAAAGCTTTGGAGGGTCAGATTTGTAGCTACAACAAAAGAATATATTATTATGTGTTTACCATCTTTAGATATATATATTGATAGCCATTTACATGAGTTTGGAGGCCAAATATGAAGAGGCTAAATATCTAAGGGTTTTTACATCCAGGAAGGGTGCAACTCAGCTAGGAAATGCACCCGTCTTGAGAAGGGAAAGAAATTGATCTTATCAGACTTTGCATGCAACCATTGGAGGTCCAGGAGGATCCATATCTCTCTCTTGCTTTTTATTTTGGAGGTGTCTTCAGACAAAACTTCCGTATTTCCCATATCTTTTCCATATTTGTATATATATTGTATTGAGGTCAACTTATATATTAAATCAAGGTCAGATTTGAAGTTTTGTGTCTATTTCCTTGTGTTATTCTATTTATATCTTGTTTTTTGTCTATTTTTACTCCATATAGATTATTAATTTTCTAAAAAACCCTTAAACTCAAACCCAACGCAAGTCTGGAAGACAAACTACAAACTATTTGACAAAAATACCAAAAAAAAACAAGAAATAAACCCCAAAGTTCATGGTAGTTCTACTTGGAAACATTACAGTGGTATCAGAGTGAATATCCTTGCCAACCTATGATTAAATTGATGACTAGAAGGAGAGACTAAGGAGGAAAACCTTTTCCAAAGTCACCAGAGGGAGAAGAGACATAAGGCATCATGGGGGAGAGACATGAAACAAGGGATGACAATGATAAGGAAGTATGGATGAACATGTTTCAGGAAATGAAGTGCTCCATTGATAGGACATAGTTTGAATTACAACATCACATGCAAGAGAATTAAGATAACTTTTCAAGGGGACATAAAGAGATCAAAACAACCTTGACATATATAAACATCACCCTGAAAGAAGGGAAATATAAGATCACACATATTCTTATGCACATGACTCATGGTAGAGAGCCTGAAAAGAATGGGGGTAACAATGGGGCTAGTGGATCCCATGGAGGAGAAGAGAATTACACTGAGACTAGTCACTAGACCCACTATGAGGGGAAAAGCTTACTTGGAGGCACACATAATAGGATTTCGGGTAATAGTAGAGAAACACCTAGGCCTTACATGCCTAGTTTCTTGGATACACGTCAACAAGATTTGCAGGGTTATATGGGGATAGAAGACAACTTTGAACAATACAAAAGAGAGTGTGAAGCATTAATCACAGGTTTTAGGGGGCAAGTCGAACTATTAAAGTATTGTGGAATTAAATTTAGAGGAATACCCAGGGAGTTTCATAGGGGATATTCTGATCTAGGGCGCAAGGTAGGAAATATGGAGATTCCATCCTTTGATGGATCAACGAAAGCATCTGCCAAGGCTTGGGTTTTAAATTTGGATGCATACCTGCAAATAAACCCCATGATGGAGTTGGATTCCATCAAATTTTCTACATTGTATCTGGAAGGTAAATCTCATGAGTGGTGGTTCCATGGGATGACCAACCTAGGGCATGAGAATATCACTTCCTATAGGGAATTCACGTAGAGGCTCATGGAAAGATTTGATCAGGATGATCCAAAACTTCCATTCAGAGAGCTCACCCAAATTAGGAAGATAGGATTGAATGAAGCATTCATAGAGGAATTTTAAAGGATAACAATGATGGTCCCTGATGTATCAGAATCTATATTATTGATGATTTTTTTCTGAATGGATAACAGATCCCTTGCGTGGGTGGGTCAAGGATTTTAAGCCCACCAATTTATAGGATGCGATTTGGAAAACCAGGGATTTAGCAGGGGCATCTCATAAGAACAAATGCATTCCATGACCACCTCTTGTTACAAGAGGAAGGGAGTAAAAAGCTATAGATAAAGGTAAGGGAAGGCTAGATGAATCCATCAGAAGATAGTTGAGAAGGAAAACAAATTGTTATACTTGCAAAGAGCCTTAGGAACCATGACATAGATGTATGGGGAAAGGAAAAATAAATTACATTGAGGTACTCTCAGATAGTGAAGAGGAGGAAGATGAGGTTGGACATCTTCAAAATATGGAGGTAGCTCAAATAGAAGAACACACACAAGAGGATGGCGAATAGGAGATAGTGTGAAAGAAACCGGGGATTAAGAAGGTTGTTATAGCATCCATCAATGGGGTGCAAAGGTTTAGTACATTCAAGATAAGAGGAGTCCTCGAAGGGAAAAGATTCACAGTGCTTATTGATGGTGGGGATTCCCATAATTTCATTGATGTTTCCTTAGTGAACAAGATACATTTACCCATTGTTGAGTTTGAGGGATTTTTGGTGGAGGTAGCAGGAGGGTGCACCATGCCTTGTGATAGGTATATTTCCCAGATGAGCCTCACCTTGGGTAGGCATAGTTTAACTCAGGATTTTTATGTGATGTATATTCCATATACTAATGTGATACTGGAAGTTCAGTGGCTTAGCACCTTGGGACCCATTACCAATAATTACAAGACCATGGAGATGTCCTTCAACTATGAAGAAGGAAAGAGGGTATCCTTGAAGGGAATGACAAAAAATTCACCTAGGGTGGTTTCAAAAAAGTGTACGGAAGCATTTTTCAGGCATGGGGAAGTGGATTATGCAGAAGAGTGTTTGGTTTTCACTCAAAACACTCAAGAAAAGCGCCATTCTTATTCAAGCAACATACGAGGGATAATTGATCAGAATAGGAAGGTTTTTTGGCCTATTCCCACAAGACAACCACCAAATAGTGGTTTTGAGCACATCATAGAGTTGGAAGGAGCCAAACCAGTCATCACTACACCATACATGCACCCCAAGAAGTTCAAGGATGAAATAGAAAAGGCTATCAAAGAGTTATTGGACATGGGGCATATTAGACCAAGTTCCAACCCTTTTGCATATTCAGTTTTCTTGGTCAAGAAAAAATATGGTACCATGCACATGTGCACTGACTATAGGGCTATGAATAAGAAAACCATAAAAAACAAGTATCCCATTACTAATATAGATGAGCTATTAGATGAGCTAGATGGTGCAGTGTACTTCACCAAGATTGACTTGCGCTCTGGATACCATCAAATCAGAATGAGAGAGAAGGACATACACAAGAGAAATTTCAGATGCCACTATGAACATTATGAATTCCTTATCATGCCTTTTGGGTTGACCAATGCACCAACCACCTTCCAATTGTTGGTTGTGGAGCCTGATTATCTTCCTGATTCAGAGGTCTTTGTTTTCAGTCATGTTTATACCCCATGAATACTTTACACCCCAGAATAATGTACACTCCTCCACGTAGGGGAGTGCAGAGGGGGGTTACCCCCTCTGCAGGGTCTGGGGGCAAGCGGGTCCCCGGCGGAGGTTCGAGGGCAGCGTCCCCCGATGGGGGTTCGGGTGCGAAGCCCCCGAAGGAAAAATTGCCTTGTCAAAGTATATTGTAATTTCATTGTAAATCTAGATTGTTCATTATAAGGTCATAGATCTAATGGTAGAAATTATGTTAGTGTTTTTTGTCGTATAAGGCAACCCTCTCTTATGAGGGAAATGTATTGCGGCTACGTGTTATAGATAATATTGTATTCTGAGATAGGATACTATGAGAGAAAGAAGAGGAAGTTACAATGGGTTTGTTGTAGGTTGTATCCCTTCGATTGCTGGATAATAATAAAGCAAGGACCTGGAAATTTATTTGGTGGGTGTAGCCCACATTGGGTGAACCACATATATATGTGTCTCTATTGTATTGCGTATCTTCTGTATTTTATTTCCGCATTTGTTTTATTTTATTTCTTTGCGATCCTGTTTTTCTAACAACTGGTATTAGAGCGAAAGGTAACTCGCAGGAAAAGAGGGTTCCTAGTTCGAGTAGGAGAAATGGTGGAAGATGGAAAGTTTAGGGTCAAGAAATTTAATGGCCAAAACTACCAGTTATTGAAGATGCATATGGAAGATTATTTATATCAGAAGGATCTATTCCTACCATTGAGCAGAATAGCAAAGAAGCTGACGGCTATGAAGGACGAAGAATGGGAGATTCTTGACAGAAAGGCTCTAGGAACGATACGGATGAGCCTGGTAGTATCAGTGTCTTTCAATATTTCAAAAGAAAAGACAACGAAGGATTTGATGGACGCATTGGCTAAATTGCATGAAAAACCCTTGACGTCTAATAATGTATTTCTAATGAAGAGATTATTTAATATGAAGATGTCAGAATGTGGGTCTATTGCAGATCATTTAAATGAATTTAATGTGGTTACTAATCAACTAAGTTCTGTAAAAGGGAACTTTGATGATGAGGTCAGGGCTCTTATAATATTGTGCTCATTGCCAGAAAGATGGAACGGCTTGGTCATGGCTGTAAGTAACTCTGTCTCTGGTTCAAATACTTTAAAATTTGATGATGATGTTGTTGTTATCCTTAGTGAGGAAATGCGACAAAAAAGCATAGGTGAGACATCAGGTAATGCATTGAACATGGAGAACAGGGGAAGACAAAAGGATAGAGGAAAGGGCTTAGGGAAACGTGAGAATTGTAGGAAGGGCAGATCCAAATCTAGACTTGGAAATATATAGTGTTGGAATTGTGGGAAGAAATAACATCTGAAGAAAGACTGCAGAGCTCCAAAGAAACAAAGAGATGGATAGCAGGAAAGAAATCAGGAAGAAAATGTAACAGGTGATGTGTTACAAGATACTTTTATTCTTTTTGTAGATAATATTTCTGAGTCTTGGGTGGTAGATTCAGGGGCTTCATTTCATGCCACACCCCATAGGAAACATTTTCTAGATTATGTTCAAGGTGTTTTTGGACAGGTTCATTTGGGTGATGATGCACCATGCAAAATTATTGGAATGGGAAAGGTAAAAATAAAGAAAAGAAATGGAAACCAATGGTTGTTGAAAGAGGTAAGACATGTTCCATATCTAAGGAAAAATCTAATTTCAACAGGAAAGTTGGCAAGTGAATTTTGTATATCCATATTTACAGATAAGATGTGGAAGGTCGTCAAAGGATCATTGGTGATAACACAAGGAGAGAAGGTAGGTACATTGTATTTATGTACTGGTAATACTGACTCTTCTATATATTTAGCTTCTATAGGAGTGGATACAACACTGTGGCATCATAGGCTTGGACACATGAGTGAGAAGGGGATGCATATACTTCACAAAAGAAATTTGTTGCCAGATCTTAAGCAAATTGATTTGGACTTCTGTGAGCATTGTGTTTATGGAAAACATAAGAGAGTCGGATTTCTCAGAGTTGAAAAAGAAAAGAAGAGTGAAAGGTTAGATCTTGTGCATACAGATGTATGGGGACCAACTCAGGTATCATCTCTTGTTGGCTCTCATTATTATGTGACTTTTATTGATGATGCAACTAGAAAAACTTGGGTTTATTGCATTCGACAAAAAATTGATGTTTTTGATACTTTTAAGAAATGAAAAGATTTGGTTGAGAATGAGATAGGAAAAAAGTTGAAGTGTCTCAAATCAGATAATGGAGGTGAATATTGCAGCAAGGAGTTTGATGATTACTATTCATACCATGGGATTTGTAGAGAGAAGAAAGTTCCAAGAACACCATAAGAAAATGGTGTGTCAGAAAGGATCAACGGGACAATCATGGAGCGTGCAAGGAGTATGAGATTGCATGCTGGTTTTCCCTTACAGTTCTGGGCAGATGTTGTAGATACTGTTGTTTACTTAATAAACAGAAGACCTTCAAGCTCTTTGGATGGTATAATTCTATAGGAGGCATGGATAGAAAAAAAAGGTAAACTATTCTTTTTTGAAGACTTTCAGTTGTGAAGCGTTTGTCCATAT
>JASDQU010587471.1:0-12554 GCA_032191745.1 Picea mariana | reverse complement strand
TTTTGGAGTATTATACACTTTTCTACGGGGATATGTTGATTCAGATATGGTAGCTGATAAAGATAGCAGGAGGAGAACCACAAGGTATGTTTTTACTATAGGTGGAACAACAGTAAGTTGGATTTCGAAACTGCAAAAGGTTGTTTCACTTTCAACAACAAAAGCATAGTATGTTGCTACTACAGAGGCTAGTAAAGAAATGATTTGGTTACAGAGGTTTATGGATGAATTGGGAAAGAAGCAGGAGAACAACATGTTGTACTGTGATAGTGAGAGTGCCATTCATCTTGCAAAGAACTCTACCTTCCATTCGAAGACTAATAATATATAGTTGAGGTACCATTTCATACGATCCATCTTGGAAGATGTACATTTGAAGTTGGAAAAGATACACACTAGCCAGAACCCTACAGACATGTTAACAAAGTGAGCAACCAGGGAGAAATTGAGTTATTGCTCAGTTTCAGTTGGTCTTCAAGCATAAATATGAAGATGAGAAATTTTCTAGGTACAAGAATGTTCATAGTCCATCAGATACAACAACGATGGAGTTGTTGAGATCAGTCTCCAAGTGGGAGATTGTTGATTGTGGAGCCTAATTATCTTCCTGATTCAGAGGTCTTTGTTTTCAGTCATGTTTATACCCCATGAAGAATTTACACCCTAGAAGAATGTACACTCTTCCACATGGGGGAGTGCACAGGGGGGTTACCCCCTCTGTGGGGTCCGAGGGCAAGCGGGCCCCCGACGAGGGTTCGGGGGTGAGGCCCCCAAAGGAAAAATTGCCTTGTAAAATTATATTGTAATTTCATTATAAATCTGGACCGTTCATTATAAGGTCGCAGATCTAACGGTAGAAGTTATGTTAGGGTTTTTTCCCTAGAAGGCAACCCTCTCTTATGAGGTAAATGTATTGCGACTGTGTGTTATAACGAATATTGTATTCTGAGATAGGAGACTGTGAGAGAAATAAGAGGAAGTTATAGTGGGTTTGTTGTAGGTTGTATCACTTCGATTATTGGATAATAATAAAGCAAGGACCTGGCAATTTCTTTGGTGGATGTATCCCACACTAGGTGAACCACGTATATATGTGTCTCTATTGTATTGTGTATCTTCTGTATTTTATTTCCGCATTTGTTTTATTTTATTGCTCAACAATCCTGTTTTTCTAACACAATCCTGCATGAACCATATATCAACAAACAATTAAGGAAAATCCTACTACTTTTCTTTGATGATTTGTTTATATACAGTAAGACATGGGAAGATCATCTCAAGCATGTGGATGAGGTCTTAAGTAGTGTGGAAGAACAAACATGTTATTCCAAAGTGTCAAAATGTGAGATTGGGAAGACTAAAGTTCTATACTTGGGACACATCATTGGAGCACAAGGGGTACAGGTTCACCAGGAAAAGATCCAAGCCATAATTGATTGGCCCATACCTAAAACACTTACAGAGATCAAGGGATTCATTGGGGTTTGTAGCTGTTATAGGAGATTTTTTAAAGGTTTCTCTAAGCTATGCACACCATTGACTGATTTGACCAAAAAGGGCACATTCAAGTGGAGTAATGAAGCACAGTTGGCCTTTGAAAAAATGAAGAAAGTAACGAGCACTTGCTTAGTTTTATCTTTACTAGATTTTTCTCAACCACTCATTTTGGAGTGTGATGCATCAAGTGAGGGAATTTGAGTTGTACACATGCAAAATAGGCATTCTATTACATATGAAAGTAGAAAACTAAGAGGGCATGAGATACTATAAACTATTTATGACAAGGAAATGGTGGCTATAATACATGCTCTAGCCAAATTTAGATAATACTTGGTGGGAGAAAAATTTGTGATCAAAACAGATCATAACAGTCTCAAGTACTTTCTAGAGAAGAAGGACCTCAATGAGAGGCAGCATAAGTGGGTGAGTAAGATCCAAGCCTATAACTTCGACATAGAGTTTGTAAAAGGTAAAAACAATGTGGTAGCATATGCCTTATCTAGAATACCCTCAGCCTATTCCATGTCAAAAATATTGGTTGACTAGAAATTGCATCTATTGGTAGAATATTCAAAAAATAAGTTTGCATGTGAGTTGATGGATGGACAGGTTCAAGATGATAGGTATAGGTATGTATATGACATCATATATTATAAGGGGAGGATTTATTTGGTTCCTGAGTCCTTGTTCAATAAGAAGGTATTGCAAGCATTTCATAACTCACCATTAGTAGGGCATCAAGGGTTCCTTAAGGAATATAGGCAGATCAAAGAAAGATTCACTTGGAAAGGTATCAAGGAGGATGCCATGCGCCACATCATGGAGTGTGTCACATGTCAAAAAAACAAGTATGAACACACCCACTCAGCAGGTCTATTACAACCTCTTCCCATTCCAAAGAATAAATGGGAAAGTGTATCCATGGATTTCATTACAGGATTTCCCAAGGCACAGGGTAAGGATTGCATCTTTGTGGTAGTAGATCGCTTGACCAAGTTTGCTCACTTTTTTTCCATCTCCATAGAATATAGTGCATCTCAAGTGGCATATTTATTATTCATGGAAGTATTCAGGTTTCATGGGCTTCCCAAGACTATTGTGAGCGACAGGGATAGTATATTCATGAGCACATTTTGGCAGGAGCTATTTCAGCTAGTTGGTACAGAGTTAACCCCCAACACTAGCTATCATCCACAAACAGATGGCCAAACTAAAATAGTCAACACGTGGGTGGAGGGATATCTCTAGTGGAACTATGTGATAGGGCAACAAAAGTGTGGGTCAAGTGGCTACACTTGGGTGAATATCGCTACAACACCACTTATCACCTGTCCATTGGTATGTCTCCTTTCCAAGTCCTATATAGTTATAATCCTCTCACTTTTTTAGAGATGGTGTTTGGAGATAGTATAACTCCTATGGCTAAGGAGTGGATATAGGAAATTCAAGATATACTCAGAGAGCTCAAAGATCATTTACAAAGGGCTCAAAACCAATAGAATTTCTATGCAGATAAACATAGAGTAGAGCACATTTTTGAGGTAGGGGACTTAGTCTATTTGTGGCTTCAACCATACATGTCAGAATCCATTAATAAAAATGGTACTAAGAATTTCAAACCCCACTTTTATGGGTCATACAGGGCGAAGAGGAAAGTGGGGGTAGTTGCATATGAGCTAGAGTTGCCACATAGAAATAAAATTCATAATGTCTTCCATGTATCATGCCTGAAAAGGGCATTGGGACAACATATTGTCATTAATGAGGAGTTTCCTCCAGTAGATGAAGAAGTACAACTCATTTTGATACCAGAGGATATATTGGAGGTGAGGGAGTGTTATGACCCAAGAGGGGCATATATATGGCTAAATCTATATGATATGACCCCAAGGGGGGGGGGGCATATATGGGCCTAAATGTACATGTAATGTGTAAATACATATGTAATAGGGTCGTCCTAGTGATAAAGGGGTCTCATGTGAAAGTGTGAATAGATATATATAAGAGATCATGTATTCATTATTTGGAGGTGAGTTGTGAAGTATGAAAGGTATTTGGTTAATTGGAGGGGGTTCCCCTATTCTTTAAGGAGTTATTGTGTAACTTATCTATAGTGGAGTTGTGCTCCATGTTGAAATTATGTACATGGTGTGTACTTCTGTAATTTTATGATATTTTTAGTATTTGGGTCATAACAGGGAGAAGACACTAAGGAACATGGAGATCAAGGAATATTTGATTAAATGGAAAAATTTGCCAATAGAAGATGCCACATGGGAAGATGAACATGTTCTACAACAGACATATTCAAAATTGCTTGCAGAAAAGAAATTTCTAGCAGGGGAGAGTGTAATGTCCCCTTCCTCTTGATAGGGGTCTTGGGAGACTTAGTAGTCTAGTTGTCCTCTCTAGACTATAGCATCATTGAAAAAGGGGACTAAGAGGCTAAAAAGGGTCACTAAGGTGTTAAAGTTATATTATTGAAGTGACTTTGGAAAAATAAAAGGAAAATGAAAGATAATTGGCTAAGTTGAAGAAATAAAGTAAATGACCTTAGAATCCAATCAAATAATTTAAGTGAATATTAGAAGGTGGAGGTAGAAAAGGAGAGGAGGGCACCTCACTCCTCATTCTTGACATTTCTTACTTTGCATCTTGAGCTCTGCAGCTTAGACGTTTTGAGGGTTTTGAGTAAACAAACTCTAGAGATCAGAAAGGCAATGAGAGATTCCTTTAATCCTAATCCTAGCTTAGTCAAGGTGGTGAAATATCCCACCCTCACCATTCTATTTAGTTCCAAACAACTTCAATGGGGTATTGTGGAGTAGGGGCGTAGTTATGGGGTTATTCTTCTAGGTTTGGGGCACATTGTTGAATTAAGGAGAGTTTGATTTGGTTAGGAGGTTGGGGATATGAAGTAAAACTTGTTCTAGAAGGATTTGCCATTCTCAAAGAACCTTTTCTCATTAATCATTGAGGTTATATCTCTGCATATTTATTATTTCTCTAGCTGGGTGAATTTATGAAGGAGGGCGCACTTGTTCTAGAATATATAGAGCTTTGGAGGGTCAAATTTGTAGCTACAACCAAATAATATCTTCTTATGTGTTTACCATCTTCACATATATAGATATAAATCCATTTACGGTGGTTTGGAGTCCAGATATGAAGAGGTTGAAAATCTAAGGGTTTCTACAGCCAGGAAGGGCGCAACTTAGCTAGAAAATGCGCCAGTCTTGAGAAGGGAAAGAAATTCATCTTGTTAGACATTTCATGCAGCCATTGGAGGTCCAGGAGGATCCATATCTCTCTCTTGCATTGTATTTTGGAGGTGTCTTCAAACACAACTTCCATATTTCCCATATATTTTCCATATCTGTATATCTCTTGTATTGAGGATAACTTATATATTAAATAAAGGTCAGATATGAAGTTTTGTGGCTATTTCCTTGTGTTATTCTCTTTGTATCTTGTTGTTTGTCTATTGTTGCTCCATATCAATCAGTTATTTTCTACAAAACCCTTAAACTCAAACCCAATGCAACTTTGGAAGACAAACTGCAAACTATTTGACAAAAATACCACAAACAAACAAGAAATAAACCCCAAAGTTCTTGGTAGTTCTACTTGGGAACATTACACGAGGAATTTCCAAATCAAGATATATCATCATAGTTTGAAGTATTTTTTGGAACAAAGATTATGATTCGTCACCTGAGTATCACAAGTGGGTTACTAAGATGCTTGGATATGATCATGAGATAATATATAAGAAAGGAAAAGAGAATGTAGTAGTTTATGATTTGTCTAGGAAATATGAGGATGAAGGATCTATCTTTTCTCAATCCTTACGTGTACCTGAATAGTTTGTTGAAGCCTTCCAAGAATGGTTCACAAATGACAGCGTGGTTTAACTCATCAATAGTCTTCATTAGGAACCCAATCCTCCTAAAAAATATACTTGGTATAAATATACTTTGCAGTATAAAGGACACATCTTTCTAGTGAATAATCTATCTTTAAAACAAAGAGAGTTAGAGGAGCTTCATTCATTTCCAAACACAGGTCATTTTGGATTTCACAACACCTATACACACATTAATCGCTCGTTATTTTGGGAAGGCATGAAAAAACATAACTAAAATTTTGTAGCCTCATGTAATGTGTGTCAAAGGAATAAGGGGAAGACGATGAAGACTCTAGCTAAATTGCAGTCACTACCAATACCAAACACTATATGAACTAAAATTTCTATGGATTTTACAATGGGCCTTTCAACAATTTCATGTTATGCACACACACACACATCATATTTTGACCCTACATTCACCAACAAATTTTGGCAGGATCTATTTGAACTACATGGCACCTAGTTGAACATGAGCACAACTTATCCTTTTAAATGGATGGTCAAATAAAAGTAGTTAACAAATGATTGGAAACCTATTTGATATGGTTTGCTTTAGAAAGGTAGCACTAATAGGCACAATTGGTACTCCTTAACAAATGGTGGTACATTAACACTTATCATGTTGCTACAAAAATGACACCATATGAAGCTATTTATAGCCAAAACAACCTTCAATGGCTTCATATTTACTAGGTACATCCAAGGTTCAAGTAGTATATCACATGCTTCACACTAAATAGGTCATTCTCCACACACTCAAGGACAATCTGGTGATGGTTCAAAATCATATGAAGTAATAAAGTAACCAACATTGATCCCAATGTTCTTTTGAAAAATGATATTAGGTGTTTCTTCGCCTTCAACCTTATAATCAAACCTCTCTCAAATACAAATTCCACCAAAATATCACGCCAAAATTATGCAAAGCCTATAAAATACTCCAACACATTGGCTCTTCCATCCCACTCTAAGATCCATCTAGTCTTTCATATGTCATGCTTGAAGAATGTAGTGAGAAGAAATTATCACACTCAATCTAGCCTTCGAAAAATTGATGAAGAAGGGTCCATTTGGCTACAGCTGGAATCAGTACTAGCCCCATAAGAGCATAAACTATGAAAACACACCATATGAGAAGTTTTGATCCAATGGAAGGATATGCAACTCAAATATGCCACTTCGGAATTGGTAGTTTTTTACAATAGTTTGCACACCTACATCCTTGATGACAACACTATGTTAGGGTCCTACTATAACCTCTTTACTTTGGGTAATTATTAGTTATTTAATAATTCAAGAGGCCATCTTGTTAAAATAAGGTTCATTAGATAGTTTGTGGGTATATACTTAATGTAAAAAAGTTCCTATTGATTAAACAAGGCTCAATGGGTAGTTGGTACCTAGTAATGGTGGGACCACAAGTAGTTATGGTTTTTTCTATCAAGAAGTTTTTTATAGAGACAAAATACTAGGGTATGTTTTGTAAATAGTTTTTCTTGTAATTGGAGCTCTTCTCATAGGAGGTTTCCCCCTTGAAGAGGCCCATGAACATTTCTCACTCTTTTGGATATCTTTAATACAAAGGATATATTCTAAAAGTTTAATCTTGTTTTCTCTTGTATATGTTTTTCCACATTTAATTTCTTGTTAGAAAAAACAGGATCGCGGAGCAATAAAATAAAACAAATGCAGAAATAAAACACAAAAGATACACAATACAATAGAGACACAGATATACGTGGTTCACCCAGTGTGGGCTACGTCCACTAGAGAAATTTCCATGTCTTTGCTTTTTATTATCCAACAAAATGAAGGGATACAACCTACAACATGCCCACTATAACTTCCTCTTGTTTCTCTCACAGGAATACAATATTCACAATAACACACAACCATAATACATTCCCTCATAAGAGAGGGTTTCCTTATAGGGAAAAAAAACCCTAAAATAACTTCTACCATCAGATCTACGACCTTATAATGAATGGTTCAGATTGACTACAAAATTACAATATTTTACAAGGTAATTTTCCCAATATTTTTCTTCAGTGATGCTTCCCCAAAATCTCCCACCCCCTGGCGACAGTTGTGGGGGGGAAATCCCCCCCACACTCCCCTTTTAGGGAATGGGGTCCAATCACGGTGGAAAATAACATCTGAATTAGGGAGATAATCAGGCTCCACAACCAACATTTCTTTGAATATTGTTCATATTCTATTACTTTTTGTTGATTAAATACATTACATAAATTGTAACCCTAATCATATTTCACACGAATATGAATTTATTATGTAAGTGTAGCCTTTGTACACATGTGACCTTACAACCAATGTTCTAATTAGGTACACACCAACCAATGCTGGGCATTGCATTCCAAACTTATTCTCGAGAGGTGTACTAGAAAGAAGTTCTTGAAATTTCAAAAAGTAGAAGGAAAGGAGATATAAGGAGCATCATGATGAATTTTTTTTGTTGATGGGTAAATCTAAGACTAATAACATTAGAAAGGGTGATATAGCTAAGAATAAAAAACAATTGGAGTAAGAAATTTGATTTTTGTTTCTAAGAAAAGTTCCTTAGACACAATAAGGGAAAGGTTGTTCCATGTTAAAATGAAAATAAGAAGATAGTGGTAAAAACTATCATCAATTGGTCATTAGAAGAACTCAATTTCTGAAATATTGGTAAAGAATTCAGGATAAAAAATGACTACACATCATGAACCTTATCCTTTGGGATGGATAGAAAGGATGAAAAGTTGCAAGACACTCACAAGTGTAAGTTCAAATTTTGAATTATGAATCAATTTATGGATGAGTTGGAGTGTGATGTTGTACCATTAGATGTGTGTGAAGTTGTCATTGGGATCCTTTATCTATGGATAGGGATGCTATCTTCTTAAGAATATACAACAAGTGGGGGTTGATAAAGGAAGTGCAATCCTACCTTATCAATAGCTACAGGGGTAAGAAGACAATATCCTTAAATTTTGTCAATCATGTTAGAGGTTAATTAATAGTAGTAGTATTTTTTTCATGTTAATTGTAATACCTAAAGGAGGTTAATATTGTAGAGACAAAGTCAAATGTGGGATATTGTATCATAGTCAACTAGAAGGAAGACTTAAGTGGAATTTTGTGCTAGTATGTGGTCATTTTTGCAAAACCAAAGAGGTTTTCACCTACAAGACCAATTTTGAATGTGATTTTGATACTACCGGAATCACCATTACCAAATATTGGTATGTATTGAACTTCTCTTATGGAGAGTGGTGATATTGTGAAGCAGATATAAGAGTTGTTGGATCAAAAGGTTATCAAGCCTAGTGTGTCCCCTTGTGTATATTTGATTGTGTTGGTTCCAAACAAGGATGGGACTTAGAAAATGTGTGTCAAATTTAGGTTACTCGACAAGATCACCATCAAGAACCATTACCCATTGCCTAGGATTTACGACTACTAGACCACTTGCAAGAAGAAAAATGTTTTTCCAAGTTAGAATTTAAGTTAGGATACTATCATATGTGAATTGAGTAAGACACTTTGAAGATTTATTTTAAAATCAAGCATGATTTTTTTGAATGGTTGGTAATGTCATTTGAGCTTACTAATACACCAACCATATTTATGAGGTTGATGAATAAAGTTCTTAGACCTCCATTGACTCTAAAGTAGTTGTATATTTGGAAGACATATTACTCTACATCAAGACTTGGGAAGAACACTTAATCCCTTTGATGCATGTACTTAAAACTTTCAAGTAGAAGAAGTTGCATTTGAACATGAAGAAGTGTTTTTTTTTCCAAACACGTGCTTCTTTACATAGGATTCTTGATTGTTTAAGATCAATTGATAATTAACTCTACCAAACTATAAGCCATTTGGAAATGACATAGGCCCATGAATATCACATAAGTAAGAAGTTTCTTTAGCACTTGTGAATATTTGTGAAAGTTTATCTAACATTTATTAGAGATCACTACATCTTGACATTCTATGACAAGTAGAGATAGTTAGTTTCTTTAAACAAAAGAAAAAGATAAATCCTTTGGCATATTGAAGTATAAGATTTATGAAGCACCTATGTTAAGGCTTCCAAATCTACATATTCCTTTTGATATTGAGGCTAATGAATTTGGTTATGCTATGGGGGTAGTCCTCATGAGTGAGAAGAATGATTGCATACTATTTTAAAACCTTCAATGGAGTGGTATTAGGATATCCTACCTATGAGTCATGACAAGGACTTATTGGACTTACATCAAGAAATGAAGTATTGGAAATCTTACATTGAGAAGGAGATGATGATCTATATTGGTTGTTATCACACAAAGTGTTGATTGGGAAAATCCAACCACAAGCAACAAATGTAAGACACAATTGGGAGTAAGAACCATTGTCACCTTAGCAATTACTCCCCATGTTTTAGTGATGGATGATTCCACCAAAAGGGAGACTTATCAAGTGACCTTGGGGGGATGAAGATAGAAAGACAAGGGTTTGGAAAGGATCCCTCCTTTGGTCACTTGTTAAGAGTTCTTGGGGTTTTGAGAATGATGACTTTGTTGAAGGAGAGAGGGAAATTGATCAATAACTTGCAAAACCAATATTAAAAGCAATATCCCAAGACCAAAAATCATGAAAATAAACCTCCAAACACTAAGGGAAACAACAACAAACATTTCTGTCCCAAAAATTGAATTAGACTGTAAATTATATCAGCAAGAAGAAAATGTTAGCATCTGCAATAAATCATTGTTGAAATCAACATTGAATGATGGAAAATGAAAGCTTATAAACAATAGACAATATTCCAATGATTAAACCACAGTTTTGATGGTTAAATGGGCTGCAAAGTAAGTGTTATCAGCAAGTTTACAACAGCCCTAGATGTCTGTAGAAAACATTTGCTACAGCCGCAATTTTACACCACATAAATCAGAAAATAAACATGCCAATTTGTAGCCCTTAAAAAGTAGATTAATTTGCAATATTCAAGCACATTTGTTTGTGGTGAAAAAGTAAGTAAACAAGAGTAAGAGAGAGATTTTGTTGCAGCCCTAATGGCTGTAGCTTATTAGTTATTACAGAAGCAAGAAATAATCCAAGAAATCAAGACGTTTTAGCATGAAAAATAGATTAGAGTATGAACAATTTATCTAAAAATTGAAAGATTACAAGAGAGCAATTTTCACACTTCTCAATGCAAAATTTTACTTTCTCTGATACAACTAGTGCCTTGTATATTGGGTAATGGAGTCATAACATCAAAGATAATTTAAACAGATAATAATGGAGGACTTGAACCTTGGACTTAAACCATTTTAATCCAAGTTGTACCTCTAAAATTAGTCACCTAGCTTGCTAGTTGATGGGAAACTAGGTTTTTAGAAGCTAGCGGGATAGACCATCCTAACCCCTAGTCTTAAAACCCTAGTCAAGAAAATATTCAAAGGGATAGACACTCCTAACCCTCAAATCAATCCTTGAATGGCCTCATTTCACAAATAAAAATGGCTTGAAGGAGGGGATCGACAATCCTAACCCTTCTAGGGTTTCTTCAAGAAAGAAATAATCCAAGCAAGTTGTAGAAAATTAACCTTAAATATCAACAAACCTACAATAAAAATCATCCAAAAAGTATCCTAGGTCACAAAACATCCTCCACAAGTTAAATAATCCATCTCCAAGCAAATCACATAAGTAAATTTCCCCAAAAAGACAAATCGCATGCACAAGAGAGAGGGATGAAATTTTGAGAGAGAGATAGAAATGTGATGTAGGAGCATCTCTCCACGTCAGCCAGCCAGCCACATCGAGTGTGTGCATTCAAGATGAAAAGAGGCACGGTCCTCATTAAAATCTGAATTGAATGTAATTGAATTGCTTAGGCTGTTGAGCCATGAAGCCGTGCCTTTGTGCAGGCGTAAGTAGATAGGCCTTTAATGTTTTGTAAGGCTGAGATCTAGATCTGGATAGTGGACTAGACAGCCCATTCAATGTAATTGAATAGGGTAGGTAGGTTGGAGGGAAGCGCTCTAAGAGCCCCCTCAGGTAAAAGAGAGTAGGGGTATCTCTTTGGGAGTAAGTCGAGTTAAGTGGAGGAGGAAGAGAATCTGCGAGTAGAGAGCAGAAGAGAAGAGCCGAGACCTTGTTACAGGCCGTGCTCGAGAACACTTTGTAAATACAGGCATTTGCCATTTTAATACAAAAAGAGCAGTTTTTCTTGCATGTATTCTATGTTGAATGAATGTCTGTGAGTGTTCCATTGTATGTTGTAGATGTATATTGTAGGTTTGCATTTGCAGGAGGGTTTCTGATTTCAGATGAAGGTCTTTGAGGCTTCACACCAGGAGGGTGTGACAGAACACTGCGGGTTCTGATAGCCATGCACAGAGGTTGCACTTCTGAATTTTGCAGGTTTAGACAAAGACGTGTTGCAGCACAAGGAACTGGAGTCAACAACTCAGGAGAAAGACCTCAAGGTTGCTGAACACCTTGGAGGCAAGGCTGTGTATGAGAGACACAGTTGCAGACAAAACTTAGCTGTGAGTTCTATAAAGCTCTGCCAAGTGGGCATTGAGCACAGGCACAAGGTGCAGTTGGAGGAACTCTGTTGTGAGTTCAGACAGAAGCCAGAATCACTGAGGATTCTATGAAGCTCTGCCAGGTGGGCATCGAGCCAGTGCAAGGAGTGCACAAAGATAGAACTTTGTTGTGAGTTCAGGAAGAAACAGAATCACTGAGGATTCTGGGAGCCCTGCTAGGAGGGCATTGAGCGGGTGTGTAGGTGCACAGGAGGATAGAACTATTGAACGTTCTGTGGAAGGATACTCTGCTAGGTGGGCATTGAGTTAGTGTGCAGATAGGCACAGAGAAGAGAAGAGAACTCCTTGAGTTCTGTAATTGAGGGAAGAATCCACTGAAGGATCTTCACAGGGTTACTTAACACCCTGAAGGCTTAGCAAGGGGTTGCTTGAGCAGAAGAATAGCCAGGAGGGAACCCATATTTCTCCATCTGTGGGAGAAGGAAGGAAGACAAAATCCCTTAGGGGTCTGAGCGTGCGAGAAGCTCAAGAGAGATAGCACTTTGGGTGCGTGAAGACCCTGCAGAGGCATAGGAGTCATAGAGTCCCTTGAGGGT